>CATIWM010229372.1:0-16351 GCA_949671775.1 Mallotus repandus
TAAAAGAGTTTTGTCAAAACAATTGAAGATCAACAACAAAAATTTTATGATAGTGAGATTTTATTTTGCTATTTTTATTATACTTTTATTTATATTATACGTTTATCGAGGTGTGTTGACCTTAGCAATAATTGATCTTGAATTTGATCTTAACAAACTTGATTTTGAGTATTTAATATGTTTGTTTAAGTGTGTATAAGCTAAGACTATAATGAAAATCAAAATGAAGTTAAGCGTGCTTTTGGGCTAAATCGACCTTTAGGATTCCAGGAAGATTTTGGAAGTCTTAGACTTTTATAATGAGAAAGTTGTCTTCTTAACATTTCAAGTAGACATCACAATATTTCCGAATTGATCTTACATGTCAAAATATGAATTCATGTGGGCCTTGAAATATTCAGTTAAAATCAACATATGCAGTTTTCATTTTGATTTAAGCAACTCTTAGTATTTTAACAATATCTTGAGATACAGATGTCCAATTGAGATTATTCAAAGTGATATGGAAAGCTAAGATAAAACCTACAATTTTCATGAATAAAACTAAGGCTGATTTAATCATCTTTAATGGCTAAAAGTCATGATCCCGACCGGGACTAGTGTGATCCCGACCGAGATCAAGGCAGTCACGATCGGGATCAATGCAAACTTCAAACATAATGGCTATAACGGATACATTTTTTAATATCCCGACTGGAATCAGTGTGATCACTACCGGGACCAGAGAAAATGCAAGCTAAAAGTCCAAATTTAATTCAAATGAAGTTGGACTTTGTTGGAAATAAAATTATTATTTCCAACATCTATAATTAAATTGCTCAACTATAAATACAACCTCTGAAGATCATTTAGAGGTTAAGAAACTTGTTTTTCATTTATACATTCTCAAGTCAATTAAGCTCAAACTTCTCTTTAATTCATTATTGTATTTGATAAACTCTTGTAAGAGTTGGTGAGTGTTAGAATAGAAATTCTTATTCTTTTATTTTCTGGGTTTAGAAAAAGGGAAGTGAGGTTCTATTATAAAAGGAATTGATTTAAGTGTTTAGCCATTAAAACACTTGGGAATTTGGTTTTAGTGTAAGCCTTCAAAACACTTGTGAATCGGTTTTTGAGTAAGCCTTGAAAACTCAAGTTGTAAGGTTTGAGTTGAGCTTAAAACTCAAGTTGTAAAAATAAATCTAGGGAATAGATTGTGGTGATTCAAAATCCTAACTTGGGGATAAGTTAGGTGAAGATATAGGATTGTTGAGAATCCGAACTCCTTAAATTCTTGTGTTCATCATTCTTCCTTCTCAACATTCTTTCATTTTTGTTTATTTGTTTTAAAGTTTTAATTTTTTTTCGATAGCCCTATTCACCCCCCCCCCCCCCCTCTAAGGCTTTTTCACAAGAATTACCAAGTACAGTACACAGCTTGACCATTCTATCATAAGAATAGCATTTTCCAACAAATACACCATTTTGGGATAATATTAACTTTCTCGACTCATAAACCGATTTGATACCTGGTTTCCATAATAAATCTCCACTCACAAGATTTATACTCATATCAAGAACATGGAGTACATTGGTAAGAATCACTTTCTTGCTCGAAGTAAATACAAAATCAATAATTCCAATTCCATGTACTTTGAACCTCTTTTCATTTTCCATTGAAATTTTTTGTCCATCATTAACTTCTTTGTAAGTTTTGAAGAGAGATTTATCATAACAAACATGGACTGCAGCACATGTATCATACCACCAACCAGAAATCTTGCCTTGAATTGCATTAACTTCACTAATGATGGTAATAATGTCATCACTTTGGTGCAAGACAATGACTTTTGGTTGTTGGATTTTCCTTAACTTGCATTCTTTAGCATAATGACCAGGTTTTCCACAAACAAAATAACCCCCTTTATTGGACTTCTTGAACTTTCCTTGTTCCTTTTTTGGACCAAGAAAATTTCTTTGATTTTATTTGCCTTTTTTTGGTGTATGTGAAGGCTTACTCACCACATTTGCTTTATTATTATTGTCATAAGAATTTTCATTCTTATCTCTCACCTTCGATTCCTCCTTGATTCGAAGATGTTTTTGTAATTCTTCTAAGGTATAATCCTTAGTATCATGAAGAAGTTTTTTTCTATAACTTTTCCAAGATGAAGGCAATTTAGCAATAATTGGACCAACTTGAAAAGGTTTAGGAATTACAATCTCTACAGCCTTCAATTGATTTACTAGCACTTGTAATTCATGTATTTGTGACAAAATAGGCATATCATCATTAAACTTATACTCAAAATACTTAGGGATGAGAAACTTTTTCATACCTGCCTCCTCAACTTTGTACTTGAAATCTAATGCATTCCAAATTGCCAAAGCACATTTTTTATTTGTGTAGAGATCATATAATCTATCAGACAAGGCGTTAACAATATGACCTCTACACATAATTTCATCTTCCTCCCTTTTCTTTCTTAAGGCTATCACTGTTTCAGTATCATTATCGGTTGGAGAAGGAATAGGGGAAAGATTGGGATCCAAGACATAAAATACTTTTATTGCAATAAGTAGGAATTTCAATTTATCTTTCCATCGCAGAAAATTTGTTCCATCAAAACGATTAAGACAAACAAAGTCTTGATTCATCAATAAAACTTTGTTATTTTTCATTGTAGGATAACAAGAAAAAAGAAAAAATTTCGCTTTTAGATGGTTAGAAAAATAAAAAAATAAAGAAGAACAAAAACATAAGAAAAAACTAGGCTTCAAACATGATTCCTAAAAGTGAAATTTGCCCCCACTCCTTCTTGAGTTTTGCTATGGGAGAATATACAAATTGCTTTAGTGGATATGATAAGCCTTTATAATTTCTTGCACTTTTGTTAGGAATAATAGAATTTTTTATTTTGATCTTTCTTGTATCTTATTCATTCTCTAATTAACAAACTATATATAAGAGTAATTAAGAATAAAAATAATTATCCAAATTTATAACTACTCAATTCCTAAAGTTATAACTTTTCAATTAAGTTATAATTTTTCAAGTAAAGTTATAACATTTTATAAAAAATATATTATTAAATAATTAATTTATATTTAAACAAATAACATAAATAAATTCTATTATGTGTGTGCGAATCTCTTTATTGGCATGTTGAAGCAATTAACATGGAGCTAATGAAGCATAGTTTAAATAGTTAAGGTGGAGGCATCATGATTTAAGTCATAGACTGAGAAAAAAAAAAAGTAATCAACGTGATGAGATCTGCATACATGTTTTGCTTCAACTTTTTTTTTTTTACTGAAAAAAGAATTCACATTTACATAGTTTTGGATTGAATCAGTAATTTATTAGTGCCATAATTTATTAGTTGTAACATTTAACTACTCTACCTTTTTCGTTTATTTCAGTTCCACTTGATGCTATAGTCATAACTTCTTCTAATTTATTTAATTAAAAAAAAATTCTTCTAATTAGTATATGTATATAGTCAATTATAATTGGGGTGTGAGAAGTGGAAGGGGAGATTCATTAATGTCCGTGAAAGTTTTCACCATTTAACTGAAATAGTGCCAGGTTCTTCCGATCATTGTATGGGTTAAGCACAACCCCAATTTCTCAATGCCTTTGGTAGCTCAATAAGGTCTATATCCTCATCCACCACAAAATTGTATTAAATCTCCACCTAAGTGAGCTATGACATATCAACTAACTAATCTAATTCTTAATTATGTTACCATTTTTAGTTATAATGCTAATTAAAATTGATTTCAAACTTTTCCTTGAGGAACTTTCCTCTCATTTTTTTGAAGTAAACTTGACCTACTCCATCATTGCAAAACAAATCAGTCTTTAAGGGTATAAATCCTTAATCAAGGACGTACATCAATATCTACCTGTCCAACAACTTATAATCATTACCATAAACAACCTCAAATCTTCAATGCATATTTGTATGAATTTTTAAATGGGTGCCTTAATTTAATGATAAACGTAAAATTTATTTAAATGCAAACTATATAGTTGAATGTTACCTATATTAATTTTTATAATTTTAGCAACTAAATAATGTTCATATCATATTTATTCAATAATTGAGTGTAGTACCTTTTTGAAAGTAAATTTTTCATACTCTTTAATATTTTTTTTTATCTAAACTACCGATATCCAAAATTTATTGGACTATGACGGATAAATTCTCTAGATAGTACTAAAATTTTACATTTGATTACAAAATGGTACAATTACTTCAATTTATATCTTTTTGGTACAAAAACATCGATTTTAGTTGCACCGGAAAGTCCCAAACACACAATCAGGCCAAATTTGATGACGTCACATCATGAAAGAGCATTGGTAGATCACGACAGGACAGCAGTGGCCTAGCGTGGGGTGATGACGATGGATTGCTGATCATTGACTGCTTGAGTAGCGATCTCCAGTAATGGGACAGCAAAGCTTGCAGTAGCCTGTTCGTGATCTGTAGATTGCTATTTTCGGGCGAGCTGCTACAGTTCTGGCTAGACAATGATGCTGGACACCGAATCTCCAGTTGCCACGTCATTTAATTTGGCCTGATTGTGTGTTAAGACTTCCGGTGCAACTAAAATCGATGTTTTGATACAAAAAAAATACAAATTGAAATAGTAGTACTATTTTATAATCGAATGCAAAATTTTAATACTATTCATAGAATTTATCCGACTATGACTAAATGAAGAATCATAAAGGCCGTAAATGTTTTCTTGTAATTACAAATTGAGAGTGGAAGAATTTGAATGATTGCTAGAAAATGCTACAAGAGCTTGGCGAGGCCAAGCATCACTAACACTTTCACCTGCAATAGTCGAATACTTGAATGCAATTATATATATATATATGAGAGACATAATTTGAAGAAGCAAGCAGGCTTTTTTGGGGAGCGAAGTTGGTTGAAGCCACTGAAAGCAACCCATCAGATATGGGCAAACATACATTATACTGACTTCTCTGTTACATTAATTGTCTTTTTTCTTTTTCTTTTTTCTAATAGTTCACAGCTCAAGCTGAGATGTTAGAGGAAGAAAAATATAGAGATAAAGAGAATAAAAGAATCCTATCAAGCACCTAAAAATCATAATAAATAAATTAAAATAATAAATTGGAAAGAATTAGAGCCACAACAGAAGAGAAAATAATGTTGCTGCCATTCTCCTTTTCTTCTTCCTTTTCTTTCTTTTCTTTTGTTATTTGCCAAATTTAGTTGCCTTCCTTCTTCTTATTGGTATTAGCCAACCTTCTTAAAGCTTTCACCTGTGCCAACTGTACCTATTCCACAGCCAAGCAAACTGTCTCTGTATTATCAGTTCAAATTTATTAAGTTCATTAATGCCATACACACTATCAACCCAACAAAATGTCAAGAACTTTGTAGCAGAAATTATCATCAACCCATCATATATAACATTACTCAGTCGCAATTCTTACAAGTAAAAATAAAAATATATATCATAATCATTATATTTGTAAATATTATGATAACATCATAAAAAAAGTTTTTGCCATTTGACAACGACAAACATGTGGAATAAATCAATATTCATAGCTACAAAACTTTGTCTGCTTAACACAAGCTGGCAATGAGTAAAACCACAAAACAAGAGATAATGATGATGGCAATGCCAATGAATGGAACAAAACTAAATATAAAACCAACCAACCAACCAAACAACCCTATAATCATAGTAAACTTTTGTGTTTATAGTAAAGGACCAAAGACCAAACCAGCTAATGGGCATTTTTTTTTTCTTTTGGGTCCTCTTACAGCACGTGGATTTCTAAGGTTGCCAGTTGGAACTTGACAGTGGACCCAACAACTCAATCACAATGTCACGTGACACAATGATTCTTTGTTCTCATTTGACCAAGACTAGTGTTAGAGCCATGTTACCATGTGAAAGCCACCTCCACAAGCTATTTTACACATTCATCATATATATTTTTCATCAATATGGAGAAAAAAAACACTCATATACATTGAACCCATCAATCACTCAACTCCCGACCTATAATTTAAGACTTAACCATGTAGGTTAGTTGTTAAAAAATATGTGCATACAATATTAGAAAGTTCGATCATTCAAATTTCGATAATTTGTCACGATCATATATAGGATTTAATATTACGTAAAATTCAATAAAAATATGTATATAACATTAGTTGGTTTCTAATTTATTTGTTTCATATGCTAAATATGTAATTATTTTTTATTAATGGGGATTTTTTTATTTTAAAAGACAGCAACAGCAACAGAATCTCATAGCAACAATGGAAGAAGGCAATATATGGAAGTGTTACCTGGGCTAGGAGCTATTGAGGGAGTTTTTGACATAATGGTAGGAACAGTGGTTATAGGACCGGCAGTTGTTGGTGGGA
This sequence comes from Mallotus repandus, assembly GCA_949671775.1. NCBI lineage: Eukaryota > Viridiplantae > Streptophyta > Magnoliopsida > Malpighiales > Euphorbiaceae > Mallotus > Mallotus repandus. The sequence continues at coordinate 6,408 of CATIWM010229372.1, forward strand.
AGATATGGGCAGGTAAACCCATTGTCTGTGATTGATGGAAATGATAAAGAGGGTACATTGGCATCAATGTATTTGCACCCATAATAGTCTGACCTGGGTACACCTGAGAGTAGTGCCCATTCATGTAGGACCCTCCTGTGTAGCTCATCTTCTGTAGGACCATATCACATACCCATATCAATTCATCCATGTATTAATGTATAATTTTCTTCATAAAAGATAAATAGACATTAATAATCGCTTTAGCATAATGTATAATGCATTGCCGATGAGGCCTTAGCCACTGAAGCAACCCAGGACTAAGGCCAAGGATCCTCTTGGCCACTCCCAAGGATAGATCTAGGTATAATTTTTTTTTTTCTGACTAACAACTATCATATTAACAGTTATGGTTCGATTGTGATACTAACAATATGACACCGATAAAAAAAAAAATTATATAATGCATTGAATTACTTACATGATTGTAGCTGATATCAGTAGCAACATAAGTTGGAGGAGTGTAACTGCACAAAAGCAGTGAATTAAAAGGTTAATTACAGAAAAATTAGAGCTAACAAAAATGATTAACAAAGCTTAGTTGATTACCCATAATAGGGAACGGCTTGATGGTGGTGATGATGATGATGATATGGAGATGCAGGTGTGCCAGCCGGATAGTACCATTGCACATGATTTGCTGGTGCTGCTGATGTGGTCCTTTGTCCAACGTTGGATCCTTCATTACCATATGTAATCATCATAACCATTAGTTCATAATGTTCATGATATTGCTACCTTGTTGTTAACTATATATGTTTTGAACGTATTTAGGTGATTAATTCTTCATGATTGTTTAATGAATACTTAAATTTGTTTAATTTTGGATAATTAAACAATTTGTTTGAGCTAACATAAATACGAGTTATTAAAGCTAGTTTGGAAATTTATATTCATAATTTTTATATTTATTTAATATTCGTTATGATGTGCGCATATATATACATATATATTAAAAATAAGATATAAACAGATGGTACGTATATTCATTTTTTTACTGAATTACCTATATTTAAAGTTTACCAATTAATTTACTTTGATCGGACTGGACTATAAGGTGGTGTATGTATATTTATTATTTATTTATATATTAATTGTATAAAACATTTTTAAAAGAAAAAAACTTTGATGTGTTAAATATTGCAAGGACCCATGAACCAACAATCAATTAGTTAGATTTTTTTTTTTCACTGAGAAAAAAGTTGACTTTAAATTGAAAGAAAAAAAATCTGCAAAATTCATGTCATTTGCTTTCACACCAAAAAGGGAAATAAAATGAGAAATAGCAAAACAAACAAGGAATTTTCTTATATGAAACATAAATAATATATGTATACCTTGTTGATGAGTATGAGGAGGTGGTGGTGGTGGTGGAGCAGGAGGAGCCGTGGTAGCGGACCTAAGGCGGCGAGCACCAAGAGAAGCCAGATTACAGTTAGCTCGACGGCCATTGATTACAGGAGTAGCATCCTCACAAGCCCTTTTAGCTGCTTCAGCTTCCTTAAATGTCACCTAATTTACACGTAAAATACCCATAAAAAAACATCAAGTTCAAGAAGAAGAAGAAGAAGAAGAAGAAGCATCTATAGCCATATCTAGCTATAGTTTAATGAACATGAAAAAATTGATTAATTAATATAAATAAATATACTTACAAAGCCATAGCCTTTGGATCTACCAGTGAGTTTATCAGAAATAACAACAGCCTCTAAAATCTCACCAAACTTCTCAAAATGTTCTCTCATTGCTTCCTTTGGTGTTTCCCATGCTAATCCTCCAACAAACACTTTTGTTAGTGTTGTATCGCCGAATGGACCAATACTATTGTCGCTCATCATCGTCATTTCTATGCACCTAGATACAAAATTAGCTCGACTCAGTTCGACTCGATCCTTTGAAATTCTAATAACATATACTAACTAGCACGAAACACAGAGAAGGAGAAAGCGAAGCAAATAGAGGATGATATAAGGGGAGAATGAGAAGGTGGAGATGGAATTTAAAACCCAAAAGTGCAAAAAAAAAAAAAATTGTTTAGAGAGCACAGAGAGACAGATAGGCAGACAGATAGACTTTGCTCTTAGTCTTAGGCCTATTTATCTTGTCATTACGTATGATCTCATACATATAATATACTTATGTGCGCTATAATGCACACATATGCACTGCCCTTTTGCCCTTTTCTTTTTCAATCTTCTAAATTTATTGGGTGCAGTACACGCGCCGCCGCATTCAAGAACAAGTGAAGATAATGGGAGAAGAATCAAAGGGAATCTAATCTAGCATTTTTAATTGTGTGTATGAAAAGTCCTTTAGGCCCATGGCTTTTCTTATTTGGAATTTTTTTTGGTACATTATGTTTTGCTTTTTGGCTTTTTGATTCAAAATATATCAAATCCTATACTTGGATTTACTTTTTTTTTTCTTTTTAATTTGTTTATTTGTGTGTATTGTGTATTTTGTGATACAATTAAGAATCTTTTTTATATATTTTTATTGTGTATTTTTTTAATTTTAAATTTTCAGCATTTAATAAATTAAATAACGTAAAAGGTTGAGCAGCTTAATAATATTACTTCATTCAAGACATTAATAAGTTAAAGGTTTGATACTTACCTCCATCATTCTCAATTCAAAAAATTAAATACTATATTTTACTTTCTTATTTGTTAATGATTATAGTTAATACATAAAAGAAAATCAATAACAAGAAGTTAAAATATCTTTTGCTCAAAGAAAAAATAAGTAGTCAAATAATTACAAATGGACCAGTTAGATTGAGGATTGTAATTGCCTAGCTAGCTACCTTGCGTTTAAACAAGAAATTTGACATCCAATGTAGATTAAAAATAATTAATTTTTTTTTCATTAGATGGTTTCTAAGGAATCTTTTAAAAACATCTAAGATGAGATAGTACAAAATTACATGAATAGATATTTTAGGCATTTTTACAATTAGTTTATCAATTAAAATTTTATTTTTTTAGATAATTTCAAAAGCACATTTTCTTACATCAATATAATATATTCAAAAACAAATGTTAAAAGTATTTTTTTTAGGAAAGTTGAACAAATAATAAATTTAACTTTTTTAGTTAAAATTATATATAGAATTTATTGAATTTTAATTAATTCAATTTTATATGGATAAAACTGTAAAAAATAATAACAAATATTTTAACATTTTCCATATAATACAACTTGAATTTAAAATATCGTTTAAACGAGAATAGTTCCATCAACTGATCCATTGGTGATTGATAATATATTTGACTCTTCAATTATTTGCACGACTGGTATGGAAATAATGTTAGAAATGTAAAATATAAAACAATTAAAAAAAATCAATCAAATTACATTCATACATGGACAAATATTATTTTGTATCAAAAAATTATTTCTTAGGCTACTAATTGAACAAGAACCTATGGAGTTAGATCAACCAATTAGTCTAATATAAATCTAAAGGTAATTAACATTTCAATCTTATATCACTAGGAAGAGCTAGTTGGAATATTTGTATTTAGATTAAATCAATAATAAAAAATATATATATACATAGAGAGTATTATACAAGGCTAAAACATGTAATTTCAATAGAGCGTGGGAATACGCGCCGGGGATATAGAATAATAAAAAACGGTGAAAGAGACAGCTAAAGGCCGTACGTTAAAAACAGTAGAAAGGGACCCACAAAACGTAACGAATTTAACGTACGCGTCGTGCAATTGTAAGAGTTGCCAAGTCGGAAAGGCCGGTTGTTTCGGACAATAAAATTGCTACAACTACGCGCTGCTGTCGTTTTCTCAATTACCAATTATACCCCTTTCTTATATTCGATACATTTGGCAATTTATCATTTTTTTTCCCTTTATAAGAAGACTTAATAGTTAAAATATCTCCAAAATTTTACCTTAATTTATGATGCAGCTTCTATTGCTTAAAACATTAAGCAATTTATTGTCTGTCGGTTTAAATGGTCAAAAATTTAATTTTTTTTAAATAAAATATTCAATTAAAATCTTATTTAAAAAAAATGTTTAGAGAATTTTATTATCTCATAAAATTTATCTGACTTAATTTAAATTAGTTAAAATTATTATAACTATAGTATACAAAAATTTCTTTTAACATGAAAATAATTAATATTTTTCGTCTTTAAATTTTAATTATTTAATTATAATTTAGCTTTAAAGTCTTGTATACAAAAAAATAAATGTCAATAGAGCATTATTATCTTATAAAATTATCCGATTTAATTCAAATTAATTAAAATTCTTATGATAAAAAAAATTCTTTTAACAGATAAGTAATTAACAATTTTCACCTTTAAATTTTAATTATTTAATTATAATTTAGCTTTTTTTAATTTATACATTTTACAAGTGCAATGATTGTTGAAATTGTCTAGTAAAATAATAATTCATTTATGATTTTAGTAAATTAAAATTTTTAAATTGAACTATAATTTGGTTAATAAAATGCTTAAATTTAAACACTTGTAATCCTACAAAATCATATATTTTATTTTTTTGTTGAGGCATTCATTTATATTTAAAAACTTCATTTTTCAGCTCACATGTACACATTTCAATTTGGTAATTTCATTTTGGCCTGGCACTGTACTAATAAATGGACAGTTGTGTCTACTTTGCAATGAAAAAATTAATAATAATTATTATTATTATTTTTGAAAAGTGTAATCAGCCTTGAAATCATCTAATTGAACTACAACTTCAAATAAAAGTAGCAAAAAACAATAAAATAACAAAAAAAAAAAGAGCTTAAAGAAAAAACAAATTGGTACCTCTGACTTCTCTACAGGTAATAATAAAACAATTAACAAGTTGAAAGAAAGAAAGTGATTAATGACTTGGCATCACATGATTGGAAATTAAGAATAACATTTAGGAATTCAGCTACTAAACCTTATAGCTTAGTTCAGTTAATTAAACAAAATTGGCTGATAAAAGTTCAATTCATATGCTTTAGACCTGTACAGTCGAATTTTTTTTTAAAAAAAAAAAAATTGAAGGTTTAAATCTATAATCTCATGAACCAAAATACACAATTTTTCGTTAAATCACATATATTTTTGAATAATATTTGAATGTTATATATATATAATCAATTCAATTAATTTAATTTTAACCGAGTTTTTTATTTTAAAAATTTACAGCTACTGAATTTATTCATGTTTAGTTTGATTTTTAGCTCGTTTGGGTTTCTACTCACCCCTAATGCAATTAGTGTTTCAAAAATTAGACCAATATGAATCAAATAAATCGATGTATAAAAATATATTTTTTTAAAAAATTAAATAATTTTAGTTAACATAAAAAATAATTTAAATATTAATGTTTTTAAAAAATTAGAACTAAAATTGTTAGAAAGTAATTTTTGGTTTCTGTGGGCTTCTGCTTATCTTGTATTACATTAGAATCAATAAAATAAAAATGTTTGTAATTAACGAAAGAGTCAAAGTCGCAATACTTCAGATCCTGTGTATTCTTCTGAATGGGACCAACTTCTCTGCTGGATTACGTGGACCCACAGTGGACTGTAACAAAATACCGTGGTCCCTTTCTAAACCATTATTATTAATTTTAAATTAGCTATTATTTTTGTCTAATTTTCAATATAATTTTAAGTTAAGTAAAAAAAAAGTTGTGAACCTTCGATTCAATTTTCATACACTTTCAATTCAACACTTGTTCACTTAATGTTTTGGCAACAACTAAAATACACACGCAAACACATCATTTGAATAGTTAGTAATGTTATAATCAACTACACATGTAAACACAAAATTTGAATAGTTAGTAATGTTATAATCAAGTAGCAATTTAGAAATATTTGGTCCACTTATAATGAATGATAAAATATTTTATTACGCGCCAAAATATCTAGTTGAAAATTGAGTTTTATTTTCTAACTTTCTTATTCTCCCATTACCAGACATGATTAGACTTAACAATTTAGATTAGTCGCTAAAAAAAAAAGTAACAACTAGCTAGAATTGAAGTTATTTTGTTCTTTATTAATTTAATATAAATGTGAGAAACAATTAAATATATGTTCTCAATAAAATAATACGGTTGTTTAAAGTTCAAATTATATAAGATAATTTGAAATTTGCAATCATTATATCTGATATATATTAATCTTTTATTCTAAATGAATTTAGTTGCAAAAAGTTAAGTAGTTAAATAATAATTTTTTATAATATTAATAAATAATCGGTTCAATTTTAGCTAATGCATCAAAAAAATAAATTCAAAAATTAATTTGAATGTTTTCATAAAATTTTGATCATAAATTAAGATGCTCTCTTATGTTGAAGCACTAATTAACAAAAGTAAGCGCCTGATTTGATGATAAGAAGCCTCAAAAGTCCAAAGCAAAAAAAAAAAAAAGCCATTTCTAATGACAAGCTAGTACAATGCATTTCTCATCATATCATATGATCAAAGTGGCACCATGTTCTAACATTTGATTATGGGGGCAATGCCATATGGTAAAAGGGTCCCATTACATGTAAAGGTAATGATGATAAGAAGGTTTGAATTGTAATGTAAAAGCTTTATGATATAATATTTTGAAGTTGAAAATTGAAATGGGTTTTAATTTTTAGAAGATGATGTTGACAAATCTAGTAGTTGGTCAATCTAATCCAATTCAAGAAACATTGAAGAAGTTGATTGGATGCACGTAGCTACAAAAGAGCATTTTCTTTTAAATTCTCTTTATATATGAAAGATATGTTTACATTTTGTTTTTGGGGTGTTTGTTTCTCTTTTCTTCACCGCGTACGTGATTAATGGATGGTTTTTGTGAAAAATTTAGGCGTCAATCATTGAGATCTTGATGTGTACTGTTCAAAACATTCGAGTACCTAACATGTTTGGTAGCATTTCTTGATTGTGAGAACTCATGTCTTGACCGTTTGGGAGGTGAGTAGTGATTCTATCATAAAACTCAAAATTTACCCATAATTTCTAACGAATTCTGTCGTTATAATATTAAAATAGCATCTAAAATTATAAAAATTTGAGCCTAAACTTAATAGAAATTCAATTTATTACTCCCTCCATCCCATAATATATGACAAAGTTATTTTTACTCGCAGATTAAAGAAATTAGCTAACCATAATTATTTTTGTGTATTTTTATAATTTTATTATTAAAATACCCCTATTAATATTTTTTATTTTATCAAATGTGAAATATTCTACAAGATAATGCTTATTTAATGTTGTTGATAAGACCACAACTCATGGTAAGTAAAACATCTTATTAATTTGAAAAAATACCACCAATATTTAATAAAAAAAATAATTTACATTAGTATTTAGAAATTTAAACATCACTATTATATTAAAAAAAATTAAAAATACCGCCAAAAAAAATTTTACACTAGTATTTGACAAAGAAATGACAATATTTTAAGAAGATGTATGAAAATCCCGCCACCAATATTAACTTGATAATTTTTCTACTTTCATATTTGGGATGTTGAGAGATTTGAAGTTTTGATTTTCCATGGTTTAACTTTAGAGAAGAGTAGATAGATAGTCATGCAAAAATAATGATAATAAGAGTAATATAAGTTCAAAGTACAAAATTAGTGGTATTATCAATGTAATTAATAAGGGTGTTATAAATATTTGTTTAATCAACTTTCATCCTAAAATGAAGAGTGGACAAAATTTTGAAACATTCTTATAAGAAAATTTTACCAAATATTATGGGACGGATGGGGTAATAGAATTTAGTTGGCTAAAACTTATTTATATCAATAATGATTTATTTTGTTAAATATATTAGAAGTATCAATTTCAAACACCAATAACCGCTGAAATTTAGATTGCATGTAGGGGTAGTCACGGCCCGATTCAAAACATGAACAGGCCCTGAATCGGCCCATTTTTGAACTGGTCTAAAACCGGATTGAACTAGAACCAGACAAAATTGGAATATGAATCATACTGTATTCGGTTTGAGGTTGGTTTAAAAATTTTTAAACCGTAAACCAACGGTTCCGAACCAAAACTGTCGGTTCAACGGTTCCGAACAAGATTTAAAAAAAAATTATATATATATATTGTTTATTAGATTTTTTTTAAGACAAAATCATTTAATTTAATTTTTATATATAACCAATTATTTAATGAAAAGATTAGAGAATAAATATAGATAAAATAAATATTGTAAATTATTTGCAGAAAATAGAAATTCATATATAAATCAAGTGTTAATATGACAACCGGAGTAGGCCGGTTCCGAACCAAATTTTCAATTTGGAACCAGAATTAAAACCCGAACTGGCTGGTTCCGAACCGAAATTTGAACCGTCCTGTATATGGTTCAAGTTCAGTTCCAAAAACCTTCGAACCGAAACTATGACCACCCCTAATTGCATGGATACAAATATGAAAACACATGAGACATGGATACGAATAAAAGAAAACGGATTGTAATTAAAGTGTCTGCTTTCTAAACTGAAGTGTTTAAATAATATGGATACAGATAAACAACTATTAATTGAAGTGTTCATATAAAATAGATTGAAATCATATAGTATAGAGTTGTTATTTATTGCTTAAACTACATATCAGTTTTAAGTTCTAATATATGCAGTCACGTTAAACTATAGTTTTATTCGGATTGAAATGAATTAGTCAAAATCAATAAATTTTCAATATCTATAGTTTAAAAAAATTACTTTGAGCTCTTGAATTCTTACTCATGAATGCATTGAAAAAAGTGATAAAAAATGAAATTGATCTGATATATCCTTAATTTTGGACCAATTATCAATCTAATCATATTTTTAAAGTAATTTCAATTTGACCTTCCAACTTTTCAATTTATGCCAATTCTATCCAAACGACAATGGGCAGGAGGCAAAGTTAAGGTGACATTCTGACGTGGCTTAAAAGCGTTTGACATGGCAAAAATCACCTTACGTGGCCGTCTCACACGATCAATTATATCCTCAACTTTTCAAATTATGTCAGATCTATTCAGATGACAAATAGATTTTGAGATTTTTTTAAATTATGTTCATAATTATTTAATTATGCATATAAAGACTATTTAGTTATAATTGAAAAATTAAAATTAATTGACTCAATTTAGTTTTTAGTGTTGAATTGTGATAATAAATTTTTTTCTTTTAAAATAAAACAAAATTAAAAATTAATTTGAATTTTAATATTGTAAATATTTTTTAAGGATTAAATATAAAAATAAATAAAAAAGAAAGAACATTTTGAGGTGTAAAGTTCAAATTCTATTATCGTCAATTTAAAAGAAAATGACTGCCCCCATTGTACAGTCAATCAATATTTAAGTCATATAACTTTTCTATTAAAAAAAATTAAAGTTCGCTTTAACCATCAAAATTATATCAAGAAACACATGTTATGCCTAGATAATTTAAGAGCTATTAGAAGATTTATTTCATTTTAAGGTAAAAAATAAGTTGCTTTTCAACTTGTGGTTATTTTAACACAAATATTCAATTTGTGGTGATCTAGTAAAAAAAAAAAAACTTTCAAATGGTGAAATAAAAAATGACAAACTTTTGTTTTTCTCATTTCTCCCAAAAAGAAAGAAAAAAAAAAGTAAAAGTGACTGTCACATAGGCATCTTGTCATTTTCAATGGTTAGAAAGTCATTTTGCCATTTTAAATGGCGGGAGGCCTCTCTCTCTTTTTTTTTTAATTGCTAATGATTTATTTATTTTTATATTTAATCTTTAAAAAATATTTACAATATTAAAATTCAAATTAATTTTTAATTATATTTTATTTTTAAAAGAAAATAATTTATTATCATAATTCAACACTAAAAACTAAATTGAGTCAATTAATTTTAATTTTCAATTATAACTAAATAGT
>CATIWM010229378.1:0-15146 GCA_949671775.1 Mallotus repandus
TGCAATTGCAAGAATTACTTGATAAAGGCTACATCAGACCTAGTGTATCACCTTGGGGAGCACCAGTTCTATTTGTGAAGAAGAAGGATGGTACCATGAGATTGTGTATTGATTATAGATAGTTGAATAAGGTGACCATATGCAACAAGTATCCACTGCCTCAGATTGATGACTTGTTTGACCAGTTAAAAGGAGCTAGAGTATTATCAAAGATTGACTTGAGGTCTGGGTATCACCATTTGAAGATTAAAGCAGCAGATGTTCCTAAAAGAACATTTAGAACTTGATATGGGCATTATGAATTCTTAGTGATGCCATTCAGGTTAACAAATGCTCCTGCTGCATTCATGGACCTGATGAATAGGGTATTCAAGCCTTATTTTGATACATTTGTTATTGTGTTTATTGATGATATTTTGGTGTATTCATAGTCAAAGGAAGAGCATGTTGAGCATTTGAGGATTGTATTACAGACACTGAGGGATAAACAATTATATGCCAAGTTTAGCAAGTGTGAATTCTGGCTAGAGAAAGTGGTATTTTTGGGGCATGTTATCTCAGCTGATGGAGTATATGTTGATCCTAAGAAGATTGAAGCAATTATTAGTTGGAAACCACCAACCAGTGTGCATGAGGTGTGTAGTTTTCTGGGGTTGGCAGGTTATTATAGGAGGTTTGTGCAAAATTTCTCCATCATTGCTTCACCTTTGACAAAGCTACTAAGGAAGAGTGTGAAGTTTGTCTAGAATGAAGAATGCCAAGATAGTTTTGATGAATTAAAGGCACATTTAACTTCAGCATCAGTGTTGACACTTCCAATAATGGGGCTAGAATATGTTGTATATAGTGATGCATCTAGAAATGGTTTGGGTTATGTACTGATGCAGTAAGGAAAGGTAGTAGCGTATGCTTCTCGACAGTTAAGGCCACATGAGCTAAACTATCCTACACATGATCTGGAACTAGCAGCAGTAATTTTTGCTTTGAAGATTTGGAGACATTACTTGTATGGTGAGAAGTGTCAGATATTTACAGATCACAAGAGTTTGAAGTACATACTAAGCCAGGAAGAGTTGAACTTGAGGCAAAGAAGATGGATTGAGCTCCTAAAAGATTATAGGCTTTAAACACATTAATATAGGCTTTAAACAAGAATATGCACCAAAATAAACTATAAGTCATAAAGATAATCATAAAAACTTTCAATTAGAAGTCACATAAACATCAACAAATAGAATCACAACCAGCAAACAAAGACAAGATTAATGACCACACTTAAAAGCACATTAAAAATAGTTTTTAGAAATAAAAAGAAAATAATTGTAAAATCATTTAAAAATAGAAAAATATGTTAAAATAATTCAATTCCATCATCCTAGGATCTTAGGGGAGGGTTAGAATCATGCCTAAACAAGTATATACCCTTTAGAACCCTAAAAACCATCATTGGAGTCATTTAGGATAAAGTGGACGAACAACTGGATTTGCCTCTTGAAGAGTCAAATTTGGGGCCTCCAACAGCTGGTCTGAAAGCCTCAATAGTCGGTTGTAGGCCATCAATAGCTGGCCAAGCTGTTCTTTTGCACTCTCTTGCCTTTAAAACTCGATTTTAATGCCTCAAACCCCAGAAATAAAAGGAGAATCGATGAATATGATGTTCTTGAAAGTGCCTCAATATTTAGGCAAGAACTCACCAAGAAACACCAATTGATTGTAGATAATTAAGATTGAAACTCAAAGGGTAAAGGGTGCTTTTTGTGAGTTTAGGCTTGAATTTGGTTTTGATTTGTGTGGAATTGATTTGCTGGAGCTAGGTTTTGAATTTGGGTGATTGATTTTGGTATTTTTGAGAGGGATTTGAGAAGAAAATAGAGAGAAATTAGGTCTAGAGGAATTTTGGCATGGTTTCCCCTTAATTTTCCAAAATTTCCCTAATTTCTAAAGGCTTTTTAGAGAGAATTATTTTGTGATTTTTTGGATTTTTGTGTTGGAATTTTCTCTATATGGAAGTGGTTCTCTCAATCTCCTAAAAGCCCCCCAAAAGTCCCCTAAAAGCTTCCTCAAAGCTTCTATTTATTGGCAAACAAAGGTAGCATTTTTTTGTAAATATCCTTAAATATTCAAGGTTATTAGGTCATAGTATATACTTTCCCTTTAAAAAGTTGACACTTGTCCTAGTATATTCTAAATTTGGAATATTCCTTACTTGGAAATCACCTTTTTTGACAAGTGCCCCTTTTTGGATAAGGACAAAGAGAAGTAGACAGTTGTAGGGCCCGATCTGATCGTCGGAGGTTAATATTTGACTTTTTGTCAAATGGGACCCAGTGACACTCTGGAATTTTAGCATACAGTTTCATACTGAATTCAACTCCGGAAGCTCTGTTTGACCACTGAAAAGTCCCATTGACCAAAGTTTGACTTTTGTTCTCAAGGCTTCCAGAGGTTAAACTGAAGTTTCAAGAATCAAAACCATACTAAAAGCTATAGAATACAGACTGTAAATAACCCTTACATAGGACTGTACTTATTGGTTTATAAGACATGACTCTTGTGAACTTCTCTCTGATTATTCTTCTCAAACCTCTTTCTCAATACCAAAATTGTTAGGTTAAGGTTTGATCGGGGTTTGGTTAGATCTTGAAATTGTGTAATTGGTGATCTGGTAAGGTTTTAGTGGTTCGATGGGTTTTGAAATGGTTTGAATTTCAATTCTCTTCATCAATTTGGTTATCTGATGAGACATTTTAGCTTTTTCATCATCGACCATTAGGGTTTTGAAAAAAAACCCCAACACGTATAAATTGGATGAAGTTTATTGGGGCTCAATCCCAAAGCTACATACACCTTAAATTTTAGTAGATTTACTGTACTTCCATTGTCAACTAATATTCTCTTTAAAACAAAGTTTTTGACGATAGCTTCCACCACTTGTACGTTTGTATGAGGAGATGTTACCTTATTTCCATCTTTTGAGGTAAATATGATTGGGGCTATAAGTTGCAGCCACCTTATCAACAATCATTTGTTTATCAACTGTGGCCCTTGAGCGAACAAATATGCTCAAAGCTCCTCTCTGCATCAGCCGCTCTATCTATTTTTTCAAATGCCTGCAGTCTTCGATATTATGACCCACATCTTTGTGGAATTTGCAGTATTTCTCTCGGTCTGATTTTCTTGTGGAATGGTGACTCATCTGCTTTGGCTAGCAGAAGTTATCTCCTGATTTTTTGACCCTGGAGGTGTTAAGTGGAGTATAGTTGTTGTGCCGATACAAGCTTCTTCTATCTTCTCAATTTCTCCCCCTGCTTTATTGGCTCCTTTGACCTTTTTCTTCTCTAGATGGCTTTTTAGGAACCAATGATGTTAACACATCAGAGTAAAAATAGGAACCCGTCCATTAGTGGAGTTAATGAGAAATTGGGCGATATTTGAGCTCCACATACTTCAGATTGCAGGTTATTCTATCTATGGATCGTCTCAGGCTGTAAGTATAACCTGAGTTCTGCTGACTCAGTGTTTGACTTAAGACTTTGACCCTAATTTATGGAAGTTTAATTTTTTTATGTTATCAATATATATATATAATTCTTTATTGGCACCAAATCTAAAATTTAAATTAATTATTCTTCTTTTATAATTTAGTGGTTCAAATAATAGATATTATAAAATTAAAGTAATGAGTTTGATCTCCTTCACGGACCTCTCAGTTTTTTAAAACAATTGAAATTAATTGAAGTACTTAACGGGAAAGAATGTTCCGTTTAATCATTCGGATTAACATGGAGTTTACTTAACGGGGAAAGAATGTTCCTTTTCATCATATGGATTAACATGGAGTTACAAAGCACTAAGCTCAAATACAGAAAAATCACATTTTAAAATCTCCCCTAACCGTGTGCGCTTATTTAGTAGTTTAAGGCATTAAAAATTTGTTTACAAAAAGCATTTTTAATATATTAAAATCGTAACGCTATGTTTCTTGGCGATTTCCTTGCGGATCACCGACGCTGAATGTGCATGCTTCAGCCTTCAAATATTTGTCCCCATAGAATTGCAGGGGATATTTTTGTGCTTCAAAGCATGCAGGGCCAGGTGGGGACAACGCCAAATTAAGCGGTTGGTAAGGCAGGGAGAAAAAAAAAAAAAGGGCTGCACGTATTCCTGTCGGACCACACCACTACCATTACCATCACCCCTACCACCACCATCACAACAACAACAAATATTAATTAACGCCAATTAAGCTTATGTGCACTCTTTCTTTTTCACCAACCAACCCAACGACAATGGAATTGTTTTTTTAAATCAAGTGTTTAGAACTTTAATCATTGTTAGTTAGTTAATTAATTATGATGTCTTAATTTCTGTCGGTTTATATATGATTTTTATTAAAGTTTTTTATTATTCATTTATTTATTTTTTTTAAGCTGGTTTGCTTGAGAAATTTGGATAGATTATAATTAATCTCTTTATCCTCTTTAATGCTTTTTCTTTAAAGAATTATGTACTTGGTATAGGACAAAAGAGGGGTTACATTAATATATATATATAGAGAGAGAGAGAGAGAGAGCTAAAGATACAGGAACGTAGTAGGTTGTTTCGGCCATGGGGAATCTCTACTATCAGTTTTATAAATGAAACTTAAAATAAATGATTGAGTTCTCTTAGGTTTGTACTTGTCCATTAAGAAATACAAAATTTATAAACACCTAGTCCTGAATTCACATTTTACACGAACCATAAAAAGTATATATATATATTTTAAAATAATTAATTAAATAATTTTAATAAATTAAAACAATAATTTTTTTTGGTCAAATAATTAAATGTACAAATGAAAACTTAAAAAATTTATGCAATAATTTTATTTTATTATATATATATATATATATGTATATATAAAGAAAAACTAGAATATAGTTTAAAAAAATTGTTTTAATTAGAATAAAAGACAATTTTTGATCGAGAGAAAAGGAAATATTTTATATATAATAGAGTTAAAGTGCTTTACATAGAATAAAATATATGTCTTAAATTAGTGTTTTATATTTTTTATATTAAAGTGTTTAAAATATTTTAAATTTTAATAATTCAACACATGAGTTTTTAAGAGTAAATTTTGAATTGTAAAAAGGACATTTGTAAATTTTGAACTTAATGACTTTAAAACTATATGTATATGCCGATGAAAAACGTATGTAATAAATTTATTATAATCCACTATATATACGTAGGGTAGCTTGGAAAATTGTTAAATATTAAAATTATTAATTTATCAAACTTACACAAATTAAAAACATTCAAATAATTATAAAATTTATAAATTTAATGAGAATATTGGCATATAGATTTAAAATTAATAAACTATTATGTGATGTTCGCATAATTGTTGGGAGAAGCCATTAACTGTTCACTCCTTAACAACTATGGTAGTAGTATTTGAATTATATTTTAAATTGATAGTTGATAGATGTTAGGATGCCAAATAGCTTTAATTCATATTAGCTCCAATTTGGGATTTTCACCAATAGCTATATTTTAAAATATGTTTATTATGTTAATTTTAACTAATTATCATTAATTTAATAAAATATCATTTTGGATAAGTATTAAAAATATTAACCACACAAAAAAATATCAAAAATTATTTCGATAATTTTTTTTAATAATAATTGTTGATCATTACATAATGACCTTTAGTTTGACCTCAATAATCAATTTTAAATCACTGATGTGTGTGTTTAAGTGTTGTTATAAGTTAGGACCCAATACAAGCTAAGTTAGTAAAAGTATTAGAGATTAAAAAATCACCAAAATCAAATTGTAAGGATGCTCACGGGCATGGCCACAATCATGAGCTTCCTCACGAGCCTCAGAGGAGTGAAGGCCTTAAACTTTCTAAAGTTATAGAGGCCCTTAGAGTCCACATCACAATCATGAGGAGCATTGACATGTGAAATCTACAAGCGTACGGAATCATGCCAGTAGTAAAATAAGATCGTCCTACATAGATTGAAAATTGATTATTGTAATACTCAAAGTGTTTATTTGTTTAAACACCAAAATTTATTTTAGTTTCAAAGTAAACTTAAAGAAACTAATTCTGAATAAAATTAACAATCAAATTAAAAGATAGGGTTCTTATTTTCAATTCAACCTTTTCTAATGATTAATTAACATCTAAGCCAAGTATAAACCTAGCTCATTTTGAAAGCATCTTTAAAATTATAGATTTTCCTCTCATACAAATCCGAAATTAATTGAATACAAGTAGCACCTAATTTCACAGCTCTCGCTAACTAAATGTTCATCATATTCAATTTTAAGCTCAACTTTTATGAACATTAATTGTCTAAATGTCTCTCAACTAAATAAACAATTAAAGGGTTATTGTTCTATTTCAATACAACATATCTCTCAATCAAGTTCTATTGTCTATATTCAATCAAAGGGTGATCAATCCTATGATGACATTATGAAATAAGAACCCTACTAACTATTTAGCCACTCATACTGATAGAAAGAGAAGTCGGTAAGTTGAAAAGAGATTCAATGATTATTGCTCAATAAAAATAAAGAATAACAACAGAAATAAATAAAGAAGAACCCCATTCTCTGCTTGACCAGCTGAAATGGAAGGTCTTGTGTTCTTAATCTTCTCAAATAAGTCAACTCTCACAATCAATAAAAAAAAGCTAGAATAGATACTAACTTTGATTCTCAAAAAATGATAAAAGTAAAAATTGGTCTTGTTCTCTATAGTGGCTCTCCTTTGAAAAACCTAGTGTAAGTTGCTATTTTTCAAATCTTATAATGCCCCAAAAAATCAGCAACAAAGAAATTCAAATTTTGAAAGTTTGTTATAGGAGCACAGTTGTGCACACTCAAAGCTGGCATGGTTGTGCACATTGTGTGTCCATCCGTTGATCAGGTAGAATTATGTGCAATTATATGCACAACTGTGTGCCTTTTTCTAGCCTTAAAAATGCTTGATTTTGATTTGAATTCTCCAGCAAACACTCATGCTCCACTAGTAGCTTCATGCATCATTCCTTCATTGTTCTTTTTTTTATCCTACATCATCAAAAATAACTAAAAGTAAACTAAAACACTGAAAAATACAAAAAAAACTATAAAATGTAATAAAATTACTAATACTAAAGAAAAGCTACACAAAAGACTAACAATGCATTTAATCAACTCCTAATTCTAACCTACTGAGTGCGCCAAATAATATATTTCTTATACACATCAAGCATGATCATGCTCGTGACCAAAAGGAATCATGATCGTGAGCCTTAATTCTACAATTCATTAAATATCACAAAACCCCTCACGAGCTAAGTCATGACATTAAAGAGCTCAAGCTAGATAGTGAGACATAAGTCCTTAAGGAACAAAAGGGCATGAAGCCCCTCACAATCGCGAGGAAGACTAGCATGATGGTGAACAAGCAAATCATGATCATTAGGAAGGTCACGACTGACATGGCACATATATAACAAGTAGATTTTAGAAGGAAAACAATTTTTATGCTCATAATTGTAAGGAGCTATTTCCATGAAAATTTTGTAGAATACATTTAATGAAAAAGAAGCTGAAGAAAGAGAGACATGAATTACTCATCTCCAACATCTAGTTTCTAATACTACAACTATATATAACTTTTGAATACAAATTTAAAAGGTTAGAAAGTTTGTTGGATCAATAAATTGCTTCATATACTAAGCGCATTCATTATTCTTAAATTCTTTTATGAACTCTTTAGAATGTTTGGGTTGAGTGTTAGTGACAGAATTCTACTTCTACTCTTTCTTGGGTTAAAGAGATTTCATAAGGCAAACATGTATTATGCTCATGATCATAAGGAGCTTTTTCCATGAAAAATTATAGAATACATTTAATGAAGAAGATGAAAAAGAAAGAGAGACACGAATTTCTCATCTCCAATAGCTAGTTTCTGATGTTTCAATTATAAATACCACTTCAATACACATTTAAAATGATAGGAAGTTTATTAGATCAATAAATTGCTTCACAAATTAAGTGCATTCATTTTTCTTTATACTCTTAAATTCTCTCATTAACTCTTTTGAGTGTTTGGGTTAAGTGTTAGTGATGGAATTCTACTTCTACTCTTTCTTGGGTTAAGTTTGGGAAAGTGAGGATCAAATTTACCAGCTTAGTTAAGTGTAAGACATCAAAACACTTGGAATTTGAGATTTGTTTGAATTGAGTCAAGAAAATCTCACATTGTAATATTAGAGTTGAGTTAAGAAAAACTCATTGCTTGTAATCAATTCTGGGAATAAGATTGAAGCATGTAGTTAAAATTCTAAATTGGGAGAAGTTAGGTAGGAGATATAAGACTGGTTGAGACTTCAAACTTAAAATCTCTTATGTCCCTATGCTTGTTCATGCTCTCAATCCTTGTGCTTTACTTAATTCCTCTAAAATCTCATTTAGTATTATTATGATTATTATTTAGTATTTTTTCATATGTATAGTAATAATAATAATTGAATAAATAAAATAAAAAGAAAAACTAGAATCTAGTTAAAAAAAATAGTTTTTTGATTAGAATAAAAGACATAATTTTTGATCGAGAGAAAAGAACACGTTTTAGATATAATAGAATTAGAGTGTTATACATAGAATAAAACATGTATCTTAAAATAAGATTTTTTTTTTCAAGAAAAATATTGTAAATTTTTATAATTTAACACATAACCCTTTAGGAGTGAACGTTGAATTATAGAGAGGGACAATTGTCAATTATGAACTTAACGACTTTAAAACTCAGCATTTAATATATATATATATATATATGCCGATGAAAAAAATATGTAACAAATTTATTATAATCCACTATATATATATTGGGTAGATTGGAAATTTGTTAAATATTAAAATTATTAATTTATCAAAGTTACACAAATTAAAAAAATTCTAATAATTATAAGTTTAATAAATTTAATGAGAATATTATAATATAGGTTTAAAACTAATAAACTATTGTGTGACATTCGCATAATTGTTGGGAGAAGCCATTAATTGTTCACTCCTTAACAACTATAATAGTAGTATTTGAATTAAATTTTAAATTGATAGTTGATAGTTGTTAGGATACCAAACAACTGTAATTCATATTAGTTTCAATTTGAAGTTTTTCACTACTAACCATATTTTAAAATATATTTACTTTGTTATCCTTTTAATTTTAACCAATTATAATTAATTAAATAAAACATCATTTTGGATAAGGATTAAAAATATTAACCACACAAAAATATATTAAAAATTATATTGATGAAAAAATTTTAAAACTCATTCATCCCTTTACCAATAACAATAATAATAATAATAATAATAACAATAATAATAATAACAACAACAACAACAACAACAACAACAACAATAATAATAATAATAATAATTGTTGATCATTACATAATCACCTTTAGTTTGAGCTTAGTAATCTATTTTAAATATTGATGTGTGTGTTTAAGTGTTGTTATAAGTTAGGACCCAATACAAGCTAAGTAAATAAAAGTATTAGAGATAAAAAAATCAACAAAATCAAGTTGCAAGGATGCTCACGGGCGTGGTCACGATCATAAGCATCCTCACTAACCTCAAAGGAGCAAAGGCCTTCAACTTCTTAAAGTTATAGAGCCCATTAAAGTCCCCATCACAATCATGAGGAGTGTGATCATGTTTGTGGCTAAAAGGAATCGTGATCGTGAGCCTTAAGTCTACAATTCATTAAACATCACAAAACCCCTCGTGATCAAAATCATGACCTTGAGGAGCTCAAGCTAGATCATGAGACACAAGTCTTTAAAGAAGAAAAAGGGCATAGAGCCCATCACAATCACGAGGAAGACTAGCACGATTGTGAACATGCAAATCACAATCGTGAGGAAGGTTACGACTGAGACGACACATATATAACAAGTAGATTTCAGAAGGTAAACATTTTTTATGCTCATAGTTGTAAGGAGATATTTCCATGTAAAAGTTATAAAATATATTTAATAAAAAAGAAGATGAAGAAAGAGAGACATGAATTCCTCATCTCCAACAACTAGTTTTTAATGCTTCAACTATAAATACTTTTTGAATACAAATTTAAAAGGTTAGAAAGTTTATTGGATCAATAAATTGCTTCATAAATTAAGTGCATTCATTATTCCTTATATTCTTAAATTCTCTCATTAACTCTTTGGAGTGTTTGGGTTAAGTGTTAGTGATGGAATTCTACTTTTACTCTTTCTTGTGTTAAAGAGATTTCAGAAGGCAAACATTTTTTATGCTCATGATTGTAAGGAGCTAGTTCCATAAAAGTTGTAAAATACATTTAATGAAGAAGAAGAAGAAAGGGAGACACAAATTTCTCATCTCTAATAGCTTGTTTCTGATGTTTCAATAATAAATACCTCTTAAATAAACCTTTAAGAGGATAAGAAGTTTATTAAATCAATAAATTGCTTTGAAAATTAAGTGCATTCATTTTTCTTTATATTCTTAAATTCTCTTATTAACTCTTTTGAGTTTTTGGGTGAAGTGTTAATGATGGAATTCTACTTTTACTCTTTCTTAGGTTAAGTTTACGAAAGTGGGGATCTCATTTGCCAGCTTAGTTAAGTGTAAGGCATCAAAAAACTTGAAATTTGGGATTGGTTTGAATTGAGTCAAGAAAAACTCACATCGTAGATTAGAGTTGAGCCAAGAAAAACTTACTGTTTGTTATCAATTCTGGGAATAAGATTGAAGCGTTGGTTTAAAATTATAAATTGGGAGAAGTTAGGTAGGAGATATAAGACTTGTTGAGAATTTGAACTCCTTAATCTCTCATGTCCTTTTGCTTGTTCATGCTCTCATTCCTTGTTCTTTACTTAATTCCTCTAAAGCTCATTTAGTATTTTATTCTAAAATAATCAAAATTCCTATTCATACCCCTGAACCCTTCCCCCCACCCCCCCTGGTGTGCTCTATTAGTCTTTTTCAATTGGTGTCAAAGTTTGATTTTTTGATACTTAATTACTAGAAACAAGGATCCTAATGAGGAGTGAACTTCTAAATTTTCAATATTTCAGGCCAATATTTGATGGTAATGACTACCGTCAGTTTAATAGAAGATGGAGCTCTATTTGGATATTGACCTAATAAGGTTTTGTGATGTAATACTAAAAGGTTGGAGCCCTCTTAATGACACAAAGGATAATGTACAAGTTGATTATTAAGAAGTCAACGGTCTCAAAAAAAAATGAACTATAAGAACAAGAAGGCCAATACTATCTTGCTTGTGTCTATGTTAAGAGATAAGGGAGGCAAGGTACAACATTGCACTTCTACAAAGGAAATATGGGAGACTCTTGAGAACCACTACGAAGGCAATACACAAGTAAGATACAAAAATGTATAAGAAGGGTAAACTCCATGTATATGACTATTAACTATTTAAAAAATAAAGCCTCAATAGTCTATAATCAAGATGACCAATCACCTCCATGTTATTCTTACTATATTAAAGAAGTTTGGAAAGTACTACTCAATGGAGGAGGTTAATACAAAGACTTTTAGAGATGGAAGATTTAGAATTTGTGTGGATTGTATGAATCTAAAGAAAACTACTCTGAAAGATTATTTTCTCTACCTCATATTGATGTTCTAATAGATTCAGCTGGTGGTAAGAGATATTATATATGTGTAAATGGTATGGCTGGATTTAATCGAATCATGATGGAAATTATGGTTAAGGAAAAAACTACTTATTATAAAATGGGGTACTTACTATTACAAGGTGATGCCTTTTAAGTTAAAAATTCATACCTATGTAAAAACCTACAGGCATGGTTTACATGATCCATGAACATCTATCCACGCGTGTAGGTTGATGAATTCTTATTGCTGACAAAATTGGATATTGAGTATTTAATGAAGAAGGTGATTAAAGGAGGAGTAGCGGTAAAATGGCTGGCATTAAATCCCATTTTAAATGATGAATAAGTGGAGCTGGAATTCCTAGATGATGTTACTTTGGCCATTAAGGTATAAGGATGGTGAATGTACTTTGATGGAGTAGTAAATCGATTTAGAGCAAGAATTAGAGTAATCTCGATTATGCCTAAAAATGAAATAGTTCCAATAGCCAAGAAGTTCGCATTCAAGGTCATGAATAATGAAGCAGAATATCAAGCATGTATAATAGGGATGGAAGCTCTAATGGCATAGTTGTAATGGAAGTCAAAATATTAGGTAATTTAATGCCAGTAATCAATTAGGCATTATATGAATAAGATTTGAAAGAGCAACACTTAAACCTTTACTTGGAATATCTCTATCAGTTGGGCCAATCCTTTACAAAGTGCATATTTGTTCATTTACTAAGAAGTCATAATCAAATGGCGGATGCCCTAGCTTTTTTGGCATCAATGTGGGAAGGACCAACTAAATGCCCATTAAGCCACTAATACTAGTTAAATCTAGTCAATCATGCTACAAGAATGTGAGAGTAATGGCAGGGTAGATCACAAAGCCTTGATATTTTGATATTCAACATTATTTGGACAAATAAGAATATCCAGAGGATGCAATTGAAAAGAATAAAATGTTCATTAGAAAATTGACAGTAAAATTCATTTCACATTAGAGTGTTTTGGAAAGAAGAACTTCATATGGAATGCAACTTAGATGTTTGGATTAAAATGAAAAAAGAAAAATAATGCCAAAAGTTCATGGGGGTGTTTATGGGCTGCATATGAATGGGACAATGCTAGCAAAAAAACTAATGAGGCAAGGATTTCTTTGGATGACAATAGTAAAGGACTGCATTAAATTTGTAAGAAGATGTTATACATGTCAAGTCCATAAGGACATCGGCTATCTACCCCAAATAGAGTTGCACATTATGACATCTCCTTGGCCATTCTCGATATGGGATTGGATATTATCAGAGAGATTCATTCGATAGCTTCAAATTGTCACAAATACATTATTGTAGCAATTAATTACTTTACAAAGTAGGTTGAAGTTGAGTCCTAAACTAAACTAGGGCAAAAAATGGCTAACTTCCTTGAGAAGAACTTGTTCTATCAATATGAGGTTCCTCATTAAAAGTCTCAAATAATGGTATTCCAAGCTGAAGTAAATGAATTGCTCAAGAGATATGAGGTGGAACACCATAAGTCATCACCTTATAAGCCATAAGCTAATGGCGCTGTAGAGGTAGCAAATAAGAACATAAAGAAAATTTTTACTAAGATGATCGAAACTCACCGAGATTAGGCTAATAGATTGCATTTCGCCCTTTATGGTTATCGAACGACCTTAAGAACCTCGATAGGAGCCAATTCTTTTTCATTGGTATATGGGTCTAAAGTAGTACTTCCTATTAAGATTGATATTAAGTATCTAAGGATAGTGATTCAAACTGGTCTACTTGAGGCGCTATGGGGATCATCCGCTTTTGGGGGTCAAGGAACAATATCAGTGTGTTTATCAGGGCACATAGGCTAATTGCGACCATCTACTGATTTTGTTATTGTTTGTGGGAGGGTCTGCCTGAATAGGCCTTATAGATTGGAGTCGTCACCTGATTTAAATTGGAAGAAAGTGAATTAAAAATCCACTTCCTTAACTAGAGAATCCAGGTTCGGGGGATAGGAGTTACTTATCCTATTTATTATTATACATGTTGCTTATTTATTCACTAGTTCACCCTAGTTTCGGTTTTATGATGCATTTACCACACTTGATTATCAGTTAGCTTAAATTGGAAATTGAAAGCATTGGATAATTGGATTGACAAGTATACATCACATTATCATTTTTTATTGTAAAAAATAAGATTTTTTATGATGAGGCAAATATAAAAAAAATTAAAATGAAAATAAAAATAATGAAAGTAATAAATAATATAATAAAATGATAAAAATACTATTCTTACCATAAAAATATTAACTTTATGATAAATAATAAATTTATCAAAGAAAATAACAAATATGACAAGGATAATAAATATGCAATAAAAATAATAACAAATACGAATGAAATAATAAAAAGGATGACAAAAATATTATTTTCACCATAAAGATGGGAACTTTATGATAAGAACAATAAGTTTATCAAAAGGGACAATGAAAATAATAAAAATATAATTAATATGAAAAAAATAATAAAATGCAGAATTAGAAATAATTAAAGTGATAAAGATGTCATTTTTACTATAAAAAAGACCACTTTATGATAAAAATGGCAACTTTGCCCCAAAAAGCCATAAAGGCAACAAAAAGTACAAAAATACAACAAAAATAATAAAATTTAGAGATATTAATATAAATAAATAAAAAAGTGTAGAAATGAATAATTTAAAATGATAAAAGTGATATTTTTACCGTAAAAATATAAACTTTATGATAAAAGTATCAAATTTACCATAAAATGTATAAATATGACAAAAATAGTAAAAATGCAATAACAATAGTAAAAATACAGAAATAAATATGCAAAATAATGAAAGTGACAGAAATAAAATAATAAAAATGGTAGATGCGGCACTTTTACCATAAAAATTTGAACTTTATAAAAAAATGGCCAAATTTACCATAAATAGCATAAAAACAATAAAAATTGTAAAAAATCAATAAAAATGATAAAAATGCAGAAATATTAATAAAAATAAACAAAAATATAGAAATTAATGATTTAAAATGATAAATGTGATATTTTTACCATAAACATGTAAACTTTTTGATAAAAGTACTAAATTTAACATAAAAGGTATAAATGCAATAAAAATTGTAAGAATACCACAAAAATAATAAAAATACAGAAATGATCACATAAATAAATAAAAATTGTAGAAATAAAATAATAAAAATAATAAAGATGACATTTTTACCATAAAAATGTGAACTTTATGATAAAAGGCCAAATTTACAATAGAAGCCATAAATGCAATAAAAATTGCAAAAATACAATAAAAAAAATACAAATACAGAAATAAATGCATGAATAAATAAAAATTACATAAATGAAAATACTAAAATGATAAATGTGGCATTTTTACCATAAAAATATTAACTTTATGATAAAAATGTCAAATTTACCATAAAAAGGCATAAATACAACCAAAAAAA
>CATIWM010229387.1:0-27108 GCA_949671775.1 Mallotus repandus
TTTGTTTTTTTATTTTTTTCTTTTTTTTTGTCATTCCCCATTTTAGTATTCCCCAACTTTCTCGTATTACTCAATGTGAATACTGCAATAGGATCTCTTTTGATACTCTTACTCATTTTTAAGCATTAGAGCATATGAGTATAGTCTTAAGATCACTAGCCTCTCTAAAAGTATCTTGATAACTATAATTTATTTTGTTATCGATGTCCTTTATAGGTTTTGTCTTGCATGTTCTTTGTCCATTCAGGTGGTAGGCAAGCATTAGGTTGATTAAAGTTTAGAAAATCATGACTTAAAGTTGTCAATCGTGCTTGGGAAATCATAAAATGAGCATTAAATGAAGACTATAATAATTGAAATTAGCTCACTCGGCTCTAATATATGCAATTCATGGCAGAGATGAAGTTTGCAAAAATGACAGAAAAGAGTTGTTATTATTTTTATTTTCTTTTCAATGTATGAATGCTAATGTAGATGTATGTTAGAGAAAGAAGGAAGAAGGCACTTCCTGGTTTAAAGGTGGTGATGATGGTGGCACTTGTTAATTTGTTGTGTTTGACATTTTTTGTTTGTCATTTTTGTTGACTTGTTGATGTTGTCGTTGTTGTGTATTGTATGCTTTGAAAATATAGCCCTTTGTTATATTCTTGTGGTTGTAGCTTTTGCCATGTTGTGTAACCCTTGTTGTATCACTTTCTGAGCAGCTTTTAAATTTTCGTACTGAGATTTTATTTAACTTGCATGATCACATTAGCCTACAAAATAAAATAAAAGAATTGTAGTTAGTATTGGTTATATCTTTAGACAACGATTCTGAGCTAAGGCACATTCTGGCTTCCCTTTTGCTGCATTGCTTCTGTTGATTTGATGCTCTTTGCTCTTGCTTATTGGAATAGTTGCTCTTCCCTTTTGGTGGTCTTATGGTCCATGCTGGTAGGGTTTTATGCTCTTAGCCTTGTTTGATAGTCTTATTGGGATATGGCAATTACTGCATTGTATAGCTTTTGGTGTAGTGACTATAGTTTACTGACTGTAGCTCTTACTATAGCATCTGTTGCCCTTACTGTAATTATAGCTCTTGTTGTGGTGTTTGTAGCCCTTGCTGTACTGACTATAGTTTTTATTATAACAACTGTAGCTCTTGTTGTAGTGTTTGTAGCTCTTGTTATAGCTCTTGCTATATCGTGTGTAGCGCTTGCTATGATGACTGTAACTCTAGGTGCGATACCTATAGCTCTCGCTATGACGACTGTAGCTTTGGCTATGATGATTATAGCTTTGGTTGTGATGACTGTAGCTCTAGGTGCAATGACTATAGCTCTGTCTATGATAACTGTAGCTCTTGCTATTGCAGCTATAGCTTTTGCTATTTTTTGGTCCTCTGTGACTTCTTTTAATGTTCCTGGAGCATTTTTATTCTTCTGTTTTCTTATTTTGTTGTTATGCTGCTCCAGGAATTATGGATTTTCTTCCTATTCTTGAAGACTTCGGTGGTGTGGATAATGCTTATTTCACTTTTGATGACTTGAATTTGGAGGTAGGAGGTGCAAAGTTTACGCAGACTGCTGCAATGACTTCTACTACTGCTAGAGTTGCAGAGACTGTTGGGACTGATGGTGGAAATTTTCCTTATCCATCTGGCTCTTGGAGTAATACTGGTTCGCTTGGACTTCCTCAGGTAGGTCTATTAGTTCTTATGAAGCTTTTCTTGCGATTTTAGCTGTTGATGTAGTTTAGCTGTTGCTGTAGTTTAACTATTACTGTAGTTTAGCTGTTGCTGTAGTTTAGCTCTTGTTGTAGTTCAGCTCTTGCTGTAGCTCTTATTATAGTTTAGCTTTTGTTGTAGCTCTTATTGTAGTTTAGCTCTTGTTACGGTCTAGCTTTTTCTGTTGTTTAGCTCTTATTATAGTTCTTATTGTAATTTAGCTCTTGCTGTTGTTTAGCTCTTGCTGTAGTTTAGCTCTTGTTGTGGTCTAGCTCTTGTTGTTTTTTAGCTCTTGCTATAGTTTAGCTTTTGTTGTAGCTTTAGCTCTTGCTATAGTTTGGCTCTTGCTATGCTCTAGCTCTTGCTATATTTTAGCTCTTACTATAGTCTACCTCTTGCCGTTGTTTAGCTTTTGTTGTAGTTTCGCTCTTGTTGTAGTTCAGCTCTTATTGTAGCTCTTGTTGTAGTTTAGCTCTTGCTGTAGCTCTTGTTGTAGTTTAGCTCTTATTGCAGTCTAGCTCTTGCTGTTGTTTAGCTTTTATTGTAGCTCTTGCTACAGTCTAGCTTTTACTGTTGTTTAGCTCTTGCTTTAGCTCTTACTGTAGTTTAGCTCTTGTTGTAGTTCAACTTTTTACTGTAGCTTTAGCTCTTGCTGTGATCTAGCTCTTGCTTTTTGATTTTAGTACTCATTGTCTGTATAGTTCTAGCTGTCTAATTTCAGCACTTGCTGTCTACATAGCTTTAGCTATCTAATTTCAGCAGTTGTTGTCTGTGTAGCTCTAGTTGTCTAATTTTGGCTCTTGCTATTTGTGTAGCTCTTTCTGTCTGATTTTAGCACTCGCTGTTTATGTAGCTCTAGCTATCTGATCTTAGCTATTGCTATCTGTGTAGCTCTAGCTGTCTGATATTAGCACTTGCTGCCTATGTAGCTCTAGCTGTTTGATTTTAGCCCTTACTGTCTGTGTAGCTCTAGCTGTTTGATTTTAGCACTTGTTGTTTGTATAGCTAGAGCTCTAGCTGTCTAATTTTAGCTCTTGCTGTCTATGTAGTTCTAGCAATTTAATCTTAGCACTTATTGTCTATGTAGCTCTAGTTGTCTAATTTTAGCTCTTGCTCTTTGTGTAGCTATAGCTGTCTGATCTTAGCACTTATTGTATGTGTAGCTCTAGCTGTCTAATTTTAGCACTTGCCGTCTGTGTAGCTCTAGCTGTCTCATCTTAGGACTTACTGTTTATGTAGCTCTAGCTGTATGATCTTAGCACTTGGTGTCTGTGTAGCTCGAGCTATCTGATATTAGCACTTGCTGTCTGTGTAGCTCTAGCTGTCTGATATTAGCACTTGCTATCTGTCCTCTATATGTATTCCTGTAAAAATGATGAAAATGGATGTTTTAATATATAATGAATGTTATAACTGATTTACTTGTTGGTTGTAGCCCTCTGGGCCTGTCATTTAGTTGCTTAGTAGCTTTAATAAGGTTAACTCGTACTATCAGGGCCTTCCACCATGTGTGAAGCAGGTGATCGCCGGGAAAGGCTTTGATGGCATTACTTATGCCCTTACTCACGACTCATATGCGTCGAGTCAAGCTACGATGTGTGCTCTTGTTGAGCGATGGATGGACACTACCTATACATTCCATTTGCCTTTTGGGGAGATGACTATCACTCCATTTGATTTTGCAACCATTACCGGGCTAAGTTTTTCTGGGGAGCCTGTCCCTTTCAACAGTGAGGCGTATAGCTCTGTAGTTGCGAGGAATAGATGGTTGAAGGATCTCTTTGGTGTTACTGCTTCTATGAAGTTTTGTTGATCCTCTCTGATTTGGTATATGCAATTTGTGGACAAAATTAGGTTGGAGCATGACACGGGTCATGTTAACTCGAAGCAATTGGCCAAGTGTTTCTTATTTTACCTTCTTAGTGCCGTTATCTTTTTGAATGCCTCTGACACTGGCTTCTTACAGTTGTTACCTATTCTGAGGAACTTGAGGGATCTGCTAAAGTATAGTTGGGGTACAGTCACTTTTGGTCACACATATTTTAGAATGGATGCAGCTTGTAGAGGATGCTCATAAACTTGTAGCTGCTTGTTTGTGCAAGATGTGAGTGTGGTCTCTTGCTTTTTTAGATTATTTTATTTTTGGGTGTTCTGATTCCTTTATTCCTAACAAGTTCGGGCTTACAAGTTTGAGGTGCTTCCTCGTCCCATTATTGAGCGCTTGCCTGAGAGTGACTTTCCACGTCTTCAATGATGGATCAGGAAGACTTTTTGTTTGATCGAGAGTCTTGTAGAGGCAAGGGTTGATTGAGTAGGTTGGCCCAGAGCCAGGTATGGTGGATTTCGACCCCAATTGTCTTATTCTTTGATAGTATTTTGTTTATATTGCTTCTTTGATAGATTCCTGCCCACCGGTGGTTAGAGAGAGAGGACTAGTTGATCGAAATGGCGGTTGCTTGGTGCTTGACATAGCGGAGAGTCTTATTAGCCGGCATTATTGATAAGGTATGGTATTTGGGTGAGCGAGTCCATCGCTAGTGGGATGAGCCGTATATGAGGAGAGTCCCTATTGCTCCCCCTAGTGATATGCTATGTGGTCGAGAGCTCGTTGGATAGGAGCTCGACGAAGCTGAGAGAGGGTATCACTTTGAGGATTTCCTAAAGGGAGCTCATTTTTTTTATATGATGACTCTGGTGCCACAGTTGATTGATGTTGTGGCTATTGAATTTTTTCAACCTCCTCCACCTCCTCAGGCAGATCCTTTATAGCCTTTAATTTCTAGAGCTGGGACTTTTCGGGTATCGCAATGTCGCTCTGCTTCTATGGTAGCATCTTCTGACTTGGTATGCTCTTGAGCTATGTTTTTTTCTCTTTTCTCATATAAGCATGTAGCAAACTTTGTTAGTATTACACAGTAAATGACATGAGTTATGAGAGTTTATCCATAGAGTTTTGGACATCATCGAGGGAGATTAGATTCTTCTCATTTTGACAAGGAAAGTTGCTTTAGGACTAAGGAGACAACACATGCTAGTGGTGTGGGATCTAGTGCTGCCGTTCTTGGTGATTTTGTGAACACGACACCTCCGATATTATATAGGTTGTCGGTTACAGGAGCAGGAGTACATTTCTCTTTACCTAGAGTGGGTACACCACTGTCAGATGTAGTACATGTAGACGCTGCTCATGTTAGTCTCTTGACTCTATAAGGGTTTTCTCTTTCCTTAATTTATGTATCATCTGATTTCTTTTACTTTGCAGGTGCTGGTTGCCACTGCTCAGTCTTGCTATACTGCAACAATTAGCGTGCAGGAATATTTCATGGAGTTTACTAGTGCACATAGCATACTGCCTTCTTCTTTTATTCATTTGTACATGTTTTATGCAAATGCATATGTTTTTATGAATGCATGAGATGTGATTCATTATGTTTATCTAATGCAAAGTGAGTTTATTCATGCTAGTTGTGAGTGGGAGAGGAGAGGGAGTGAGCATCTTATTATGAGCAGATTGATCAACTGCATGTGCGACTAGCG
Organism: Mallotus repandus; assembly: GCA_949671775.1. NCBI lineage: Eukaryota > Viridiplantae > Streptophyta > Magnoliopsida > Malpighiales > Euphorbiaceae > Mallotus > Mallotus repandus. The sequence goes on from CATIWM010229387.1 coordinate 5,243, forward strand.
GCTTTTGAGATGGATGTAAAGGATGCAGTGTCTGGCTTAAGTGATGGGGATGCCTAAGTAAATTCAGCTCTTGTTCTTGATAGCACCCATAGCCAATGTAGTTGTTTTTAGAAGGCTAGGTATAGACTTTTGGCTATGGTTACTTGTTGTTGTATCATTTTCCTAAGATCACAGACTCTAGGTATTGTATCTGGGCATTTGTCTTGTGTGTTGTACTTTGTACTGCTTGTTGGTATTATTGTATCTACCGTGACTTCATGTCACTTTGACTGACTGACTTCTATATGTTATGTGAATGTATGCATGATGATTGTATCTTATGATGAATGGTAGCTTTCTTCTCATCCTAGCACATGTATATGCATGCAGATGAATGGAAGCAAGATAATTGTTATCTTGAGCTTATGCATGAATGTATTTAGTGATCTTGATGCATGTATGCATGATGGTATTGGCACACCAAGAAGAATAACATCAACTTTCACTCTTAGGGCATGCATCATGTAATAAAAACGAGTATGCTATATGATGAAGGTAAGCATTCCGTTGGGGAGAGTCAGACAATTAGTAGTTCTAAGATCATTATTGGTAACAGGAGGATCAGTACATATGAGGGAGAAACCATGGATCTTGATGATGGTATGTTGAGCTAGGCAGAATGCAAGTTTAGCAGCTTGTCTATTTGCACTCCTTATAATCAAATGATGAATCAGAGAATGGCTTACAGTAAGTATTCATTCAAGTACATGCCTCATATTATTATTTCTTTTCTGCCCCCTTTTGCCTAGGCAGTTCTTTGCGCCTAGGTCGGCTTTTATCTTTTATTCTTTTATTCTTTTATTCTTTTTTCTTTTCTTTTTTTCCTTTATTTTTTCTTTTATTTTTGATTATTTTTTCTTTTTTTAATGAGGTTGTTTCAAGAATTGAACACTTGCAATTTTAAGGGAGTGTGAAGTGAGTAAAGATAATCAATAGATTATAAGGTAATGACAAACAAAGGATTTACCATTCCACCAAGATGCCTAATAAACCACATAAACATTCAATACTAACAAAATAACAAAGTAAAAGTTCATTATTTACATCAGAAAAGAGTTTCATTGATTTTTTTCATTCTAGCTATTTTGATACTACTTGTTTGTGACTTTCACAAAGGATAAATTCCCATGGTTCCCTTTTGCTCTCCCTTCTTATGGTGATCAGATGTAGGATTCCAAAGGATAAGTGGGATTCATGATGTATGTGTTCCATCACTTGCTTAAGATTCACATGGACCATAAGAGATGATGTTTGATTATTGTGTGATTGAATGGTTAGGTAGAGATTTGTTTTTGGTGCGAGGTACTCCTCAGTATTCAGGCAAAGGGTTAGTTTTGACGCTTGATGTTTTTTGAGGATCATCAATTTTCCAAAATTGATAAGGTCTTGGACTACATTTTTGATAGTCATACAAGTATCATTGGTATGGCCAGTCATTTGATGGAAGTGACAGTAAAGGTTTGAGTTGATATGAGGTGGTAGTGGATTTAATAGTGGTTTTAGTTCACGAGGTTGTAAAAGGTTTCTATGTCAAAGAGTTTGAAAGATCATGGAGAGAGGTTGATTAAGCTTTGGAGGTTTTCCATTGGTCAAATGGCAGTCTATAAGTGATTCTAGGAACTCCAACAGACTATAATCCATTGAACTCTAGTTAGCCATTTCTTGACTTTTAGCTTCATCAAGCTTAGAATGATAGGGTTTCTTGGAGTGATCTTGCAGGAGTTCATTCCTGAGCATGAAAAGTTGATTGAAGCCTCTAGTCAGGGTGTTAGTGTTTTCCTTCATTAGAACCTTAAGTTGAGTGATCCTGCAGGCTAGTTCTTTGTTCTTCATTATTGGTTCAAATTCATCGATGCTTGCCACCCTAAACGAGGATTATGGAAGCTCCTCTTAGTAAAATTCACAATCATTTTTAATATTTTCAGGCATGTTTAAGACCCCTTTTCCTTTGTTCAATTTGGGACCATGAGTGTCAGATGCCTCCTTGCCACTTAAGAGGATTATCTCATCCTCAAAATCTAGGGTTTGACTGAGGATTTTCCCGATTTCAATTCGAAGGATGGCCTTGATTACAGCTCTAAGGATGTCGATTAGGCCACTACCAGCTACAAATTCCTTCTGATATTGTTCAGCCATTTTGAATTCTAACCATTTATGACTCTCCCTTTAAGGTTGCTTTTAGGGTTTGTGGCTGCAAAAATGATGGGGTTAGTGCAACTATCAGGAAATGCATGTATGGGTATAATTATTGTGAGATGTATGCATGGATGCATAATGTTATTCAAAAGGATGAGATACATATTATGTCATGTGCTACGAGATATTTATTGATAGACACATATGATGTTCTTTGAAAAGGAAGCATAACAAAAGAGAAAAGGTTAGTAATCAATAAGATAAGCTAAAAGAAAGAATTATTCATGCTTATCATGCCATAAGTTGTAGAAGAGTCATCATATGTGCATGAGGTGTCCATATAAAGGGAAGGGGTGAGAATATACACATGGGATGTCTATGCAAAAATATAGGATGGCTGTAGAAAACTGTGGTCAATGTATGCTATTTACATGTAAGCTATATTTACACAATTGAAAGAAAAGGAATAAAAATGGTTAGTATTTCTTGCACAAGGAAGAAACTATACACATGCAAGCTCTTGCTTCCAACCTTATCTCTCCACATGGTTATTAAGTCTCTTTTCTAGGTGGGTTTTAACCCAATAGTCAACACGGGACTATGATTCCACTTTCAAACTAGGCTGTTTCAATTTTCATTTATTAGAACTAAAGGGTAAAATAAGGAACAATGCTTGGACGCATTCGAGGTAATCACACATTAACAATGTAGGGACCATTGGGTCACAAATGGCATCTATAGTCCATACACACCCACGTGCATAGGGGCTATAGCCAATAAAAAGGGTCCAATTTTATGTCCTTGCATCGATATTCTATGTGTTTACTAAGAGACGTTGAAGTATTATTTGATAATTTACAATTTGATTCTTTCAACATAAATGTCTACAATCTATTCAAATTCCTGACCCGTCTATTTGATCTAGCAAGGAAAAATGGATGAAGCTCGTAGGTTCCGTCATCAGAAGATGTCACTATTTGCCAGTTCTCACAGGCTATTCATACTAAGGTGGATGATTCTTATCATTCCTTGCACATCGGGCTTATGCAATGTAAACAAGGATCATATAGTCCAAGTTTAAGCAATCTATGAGAACAGAAATAATGACGTCAATCGGTGATGGAAACTAAAAGAGTCATAGCATTTGTGAATGTCAAGTCAAACAGACAGCATCAGAGCTAGCATGCAAAGCTTGGTAGGATCATAGTGCAGATTTCAATTGGTTTATTTACATGGGCTGAGTCGAGGGTAAAAGACTAAGGTCTCCTTAGCAAGAATGCCCCCCATGACTAGGGTTATGGACTATGGTCAGTGAGTCTAGCATTCTTTTAATAACACGGGCCATCCCTCTTAAGGATTGAGGTCACAAACTTTAGTCAGATGAGTCCGACGAAACCACGAGTAAAGGCTACTGGTGACAAATATGAATCGGTCACCCCATGACTCGAGTGGAACTATGGTGGATCACTTTCCATCATCATCAGTTGATAGGGACCAATAGTGCATGTGTGATGTGTAGTGCATATGCAATAGTTAATGGCTCTATATGATTGAGTATAGTGTAATGAGAAATAGTCATTTTTGAATTGATCTCTCTAACCAGAGTCCTCAGTGCAGTCGCCACTATGAGCCACCTAATCGGGGAGACTTCCCACTTTCACGGGAAGGCTTTTGTGACATTCTTCTAATTTCGAGTGACATGGAAACTTTGCCAGATAGGACATCCATTTCGTTTACAAGACAGGGATAAATAATTGGTCTCGGGGGGATATGAGATGCTTTGTGTTTGGAGTCCCCATGTGGTTTTTAGAAAACCAGGAAAAGATGAAAGGGACGACATTGGGTGACTCAACGAGTACTGTCCCCAGCAGAGATTCTGAGCCTGGGAGATCCCATATACTTTTTGTCTTCTCATTATGATATTCAATCTATGGTTGCCACAGCACCCTAGTTTTGGTAATGACAATTGATATATGCACATTCACATAAGCACATAATAATAATGAAAATTAAGAGAAATTCAACATGATTATTTACAATGCTATTCCTAGTAAATACATTCGAAAAAAGGAAAAGAGAATTGCAAAAATGTAAATCTAGTCCTGATCCAAAAAACATTTGCAAGACAAAGGTTAACACAACTATATGCAATTCCATCTATTTATCCACTTGGACAACAGATAAGCATAACAAAGATGATTGATATATCATGAATGATTAAAAAGATGCACGTAGCTCATGCTCTTGCAGGAATTATTATAATGCATTTATAAATGATAAGATAAAAAATAATAAAAAATGATGATTGCATCATTGGACTACAATATCAAAGCTTTAGCTTAGATAAGTAAGATTTTCGTGTTTATTGGATGCATATTGATGCAAAATGATAGTTTGTTATGAGCAAAACAAAGCAGAGATTATTCAATTTGCATGCAAGTTGCTAGTCTTATCACACAATAACAATAATTTCTCAACTGCTGGCGGCAATAAAATAAAATGCAAAACAATAAAATAAACGTGCAAAAAATAATTAGTTAGTCCTCATATTCGATTGAGCTTGTTTGGTGTTTTTGAAGCTTTAGCTTTGTAGAATTCTTAAGCTGTCCTCATCGAGAGGTTGAAAATGACGTGTGTAATGCAAATTCTTATACCTTTGAAGCGTGCTTTGACAAAGATGAGGGTGGGATTAGTTCAAAAGTGCTCTAAAAAATCCTACGAAAATGTAGTGGCTGAGCCAAAATTGCGTAAATTAGGACTCTTGAGTCTTCAATTCAATAGTGTTTCAGTGTGTGTAGGCCTCCTCTCAAAACGGGAGGTAGAGACCCCTATTTATATTGAAAAGTGCAAAATATACGTGATCACATGTCCCAAGGAGTGTGTGTGAGTGTGCTTTTGCGCATGTGCACACGTATCGGAGTGCTTGATCACATTTTTTACATGTTATCACACTTTGGGTGTGCGTGATCATGCGCAAGAGGTGCATGATCACTCACTCTTATGCGTGTCATGCGGCCTTCATGAGCTCCGATTGCATTATTTTGGGGGTCTTTTCAGGTTTTGGAACCTCCTGGGCGCATTTCTGATGTCCGTTTTGTCAAAATCAACTTCCATTTTCATAAAGTGGAACTCCAGTGTCATGAGTCAAAACTGGTCTGATAAGTTGCTCGTTTTGAGCGACGGTCGCTCGAAATGAGCTACTTGTCATTTTGATAATTCATAATTCATAAAATTTTGGTATGACTTAATGATTCAGTAGCCAATTTTTTTCAGTTTGGGCTTTTTAGACTCACGACATGCTTCAGAGGCAATACAAATGAACAGACACTTATCATATTTGGCGGGATATTTTCATCATTGGACCTTTTTGGGGACAGTCAAAACTTGATGTATGACATATGTATCTATGAGATTTACTCAATATCTCATATACATGATCAATAAAACATTAATATCAGTCAACCTCATATTGGCCCTTATTCATTGTTGTTCCCACAATAATGATAGACTAATGATAATTTAGAATCGAATTCAAGTTTCATATAAGAGTTTTACTATGAAGTCACATACTTGATGACCTAAGATAGAATTAACTATTCAAGGATAATATTAGAATTAACCAGTAATAAAGAAAATACCACTTTATTAATAAAATGAAAATATTACAAAATTAAAGTATGGCTATTACATAATTGGCCTAGGGCATATCATTAATAGGTTGCACTATCTTTATCAATTCAAGCACTCATCGAATGTCGTTAAGTTAATAGCTCTAGTCTTCAGTGTCAAATAGAGCACCTCTAGTACCGATGAATTGATGGACTAAGCACACATTGAGTGTTGATAAAATCTCACCTAGCATGTGTGGAGTGCTAGGAAATTTTTGACATAGCAATTGCCAAGTGCTAGAAAATTTTAGGCTGAGCACACATAAAGTGCTGGAAATTTTTAGACCAAGCACACATAGTGTGCTGCTAAATTTTTGGCCGACCACAGGTAAAGTGTTAAGAAATTCTAACATGATCTAGTCCTAGCGAGAGCTAAACCTTAAGTTTGTGCACTAGTCTTTAGCATGGATGAGTAATAGCGAGGGTTAAGCCTTGAATTTGAGCATTGCTCTTTTGGGTACTTGTGAGAGTTGAAGTAGTAGATTCGAACCCTACCTATAACTGAGATAGAACGCACATCCAACTTTGAAATTGTTGCCTAAGATCATCAAGTTAAGGTTGTGTTGATGGAACTATACCATTTGCTTATTAAATTAAAGAAAAATATCAAGTTATTAAAACATGAATAATCACACAATTCAATATCTAATCTAACCTAGCAATTGTAGTGAAAGGTAGAAGAGAAATAATTCAAGTAAACTTGCAAAGTTTTAAAAGAAAAAAGTTAAAGGAAAACCTCACTTTATTAAATAAAAATTCATTTTTTAAATCTATCTTAGGGTTGGCTGAAAATACAAATATATATAGAGGTGAATAAATTCTTTTCCCACTAGTATATGTTATCTTTATCCTTGAAGGAAAAGATTTACCCTAGATAATCCTTCATAAATTAGGCTAAAGCTAAAATAGAAAATATAAAAAGTTTCCTATTAACCTAGCATTCAATAGGAAGATACCAAATTCCTAACACAACTTAGACTCCTTCTTTGACTTGAATTTGACTTATTGACTTAGAATATTCTTAAGTCCTCTAGAATCTTCCTTATTGACTCTAAAATAGAAAATTGACTCAAATTTTGTCCAATTCAAGCTAATTAATTTTAGAATAGGAAATTAAACTAATTGGCTTAAATTCTTCATCATGCAACTCCAAACTCACAGTTGTGGTTAAATCCGCTAAGTTGCTTGTAATATGAAGGACAAACAAATTTAATGATTATTTAAACTTCTTTTTCCTTGATTTTGTCATTGGTCCCTTATAATGCAATGGATACTTGGTTTGGTGTGCTTGCTCAGCTTGGTTGCATTATTCCCCCTTCCTCAAGATGATTTATTCTCGAATCAGTACCTACATCAAAATCAAAAAGAGATAGATCAGTAACATTAAAAGAATCACTTATACCATACTCACTGGGTAAGCCAATCTTGTATGCATTATCATTGATGCACTCTAACACTTGGAAAGGCCTATCACTATGCGACATCAACTTATATTTCCTTTAGGTAGGAAATCTTGTTTTATGCAAATGTACCTAAACCCAATCGCCTAGTTCAAATACAACTTTTACACACCCCTTTTTTGCAAGTTTGGCAAATTGCTCATTCTTTCGTTCAAGATTTGCTTGCACCTTTTCAAGCAAGGACTTCACAAATTCTGCCTTCTTCTTTCGATCTAGATTTACTTGTTCACTCAAAGGTAAAGTAATCAAATCTAACAAACTCAATGGAATAAAATCATAAATAATCTCAAAAGGACCGAAATTAGTAGAAGAATGCACACTTCAATTATAAGTAAATTCAATATATGGCAAGGAATCTTCCCATGACTTCAAATAACACCTAACCATGGTTTCCAGTAATTTAGATAAAATTCTATTAACCAGTAATTTAGATAAAATCCAATTAACCAGTAATTTAGATAAAATCCTATTAACTACCTCAATTCTCCCATCAGTTTGCGGATGATATGCTATTAAAAAATAAAAATTTAATGCCCAATTTACCCTATAAAATTTTCCAAAAGTAGCTTAAAAACTTAGCATCTCTATCACTTACAATTTTTCTAGGCATGCCATGCAAATGAATAACCTCTTTATAGAATAAATATGCAATATGTTGTGCATCATTAGTTTTTCTACAAGCTATAAAGGAGCCATTTTAGAAAACCTGTCCATAATAACATATATTGAATTATATGCACACCTAGTCCTAGATAAACTAAGCATAAAATCCATGGAAATATTAATCCAAGGTGAACTAGGCACGGCTAGAGGCATATACAAACCATCTAATTTTAACTTAGATTTAGCTTATTTACATATAATGCACTTATCACAAATTTTAGCAACATTTTTTTCATGTTAGGCCAACAAAAGTGATAACGTAAAACATCTACAGTCTTAGCTATACCAAAGTTCCCCATTAAACCACCCTAATATGCTTCATGAACAAGCAACTCACGCATAGAATAGTTAGGAACACACAACCATTTCTCTTTAAATAAGTATCCATCATGCCTACAAAACTTATCAGAGGCAACATTTGCACATGCATGATAAACACTACCAAAATCACTATCATTTTTATATAGCTCCTTAATGTATACAAATCCTAAAAATTTAGCATCCAAAAAGGCAAGTAAAGTGTACCTTCTTGAATGTGCATCAGCCATAATGTTCTCTTTACCGTGCTTGTATTTGATGACATAAGGAAATGGCTCAATGAATTCACTCCACCTAGCATGTCATTTGTTAAGCTTATTTTGCCTCTTTAAGTGCTTTAAGGACTCATGATCAGTGTGTATCACGAACTCTTTAGGTAATGAATAGTGCTTCTAAGTCTCTACAACATGGATTAAGGCATACATCTCCTTATCATAAGTAGGGTACTTCAAGCTCTCTCCATTCAACTTTTATCTCAAATAAGTAATTGGTCGCCCATCTTGCATTAGAACAGCCCTAATTCCCAAACCTGAAGGATCACATTTAATTTCAAACATTTTAGATGTTAGTATAGATGTGCCCTAGTGCCATTTCTTATAATATAAATGACATTATACTTTTATCCTAGTGGCAATAAAATATTCATTTAAATAAAGTGTTTGTTTATTTGAGTATTTACCCTTTAGCATTATGTTAAAAGAGTTTATTATTAAGAGTTGATAATATAAGTGATAAATTCTTTTAGTACATATGCTATAAAATGTTCATAGTCATAGGATTAATAAATGGGTAATATTAATGCATAGACTATCACCATTGTCTATTTTGCTTTATCAGTATGTGATATCGATAATGGGAGGTAGTGAGTCTCATGCTAGTTGATATGAGATATTAGAATAGACATATGGATACTCATGTAATGGGTGGATCGAACTGTGATGCAAGATAAGTGATTGCATGGAAATTCACTTTTGTCAAAAATCATTATCTTTGACATAATGGTGCATATGGTCCTTCGATCTAAGGTGACACAGTCAACCATATATGTTGGTTAGAGTTTGTTATTGCTTACATACCTGTGATAGCCATGTATGGTTGTATGGCGTGTGGTGGTTTTAGTCAGTTATATATAGGGATGAGAGATCATCGAAGATGGAATTCATTACCTAGAGTGAACCGAGATAAGATCCTATGCTATATAAGTTATTCTCGATGAATAAGTACCTAGCCAGGTCAAACTTGACTTAATCAAAAAGAGTTTTTGGTGCTAGAAAGTGTTTCTAACAGAAGTCATGTTTTATTGAGAATTGAACTGAAGATGAGGTCATATGATTGAGGCAGTTAAAGTTTGACTGACCATGACTCTAGCCAATGTCAAGATCTTGTAATGAAGGGACATTGAGTGCACGGTAATTGTGTTCTTTGGTTCTTGTGAATCTACGAACAACATTCATTTCCAGTTGGGTAGTCATGATATTTGTGCTAAGGGTCACTCATGACTTATGGAAACATAATGTGATTAATTGGGATTTTCACATTTAGCTTGGAAAGAGTTTCTAATAATATTAAGAGTTAGTATTATTTATTAACATTGCCATTTGGACTTGAACCTAGTAAGTCGCACTCATAAGATTAGCATTGACATTGATAATAATTAATTTGATTATTAATTAGAGTGTTTAATTAATTAACGAAATTAATTGAATTGGATTTTCACTTATACAAGGATCTAACATATCCCGAAATCTAATTCAAAGGTTAGGACTATTAAATATTAATTTAGACTTAATTTAATATATGATATTAAGTTTAAGGACCAAATTGATATTTGCCACCTTTACTACTTTGGATATGGGCCATAAAATGTACCATGTTTATGTAGTTTAATGGATGATGGATGGTCTTAACAATTAAGTGTATTAGTGAGAAGGGCCTTATTTAAGTGTTAATTAAAGCCCATAAATCTAATTAGTCGATGTTGTAGAGATGGGCTCATTTAAGAGTTAAATAAGCCTAACTAGTTAAAGCCAAGTTATTAAAAGAAATGCAACATAAGCATAAACATATAATGCTCATGCTTGCATGGTGGCCACCTAAGCATGTGCTTTCCATACAATATGATTGCATGAACGACACTATGGCAAGGTGTCATGAGCATGCACATTTAGTTAGAGGAGAATCTCTACATGCATGAGGTTACTTATTTAATGCAAAATTCAAAAGTAAGTGGACAATCTCTATATGCATGAGATGGCTTATTCAATACTCAAGCTTGAGTTAGTGGAGGATCTCTACACATGCAAAATTAGTCTCTCACATATACACTAAGTTAGTGGATATTCTCTACACAAGAATACTTACCACTTCCTTAGACACACTAAGACAAAAAGAGAGAAAATAAGATAAAGTTCTCAAGAGTTGGGTCTTCTTCTTCTTCTTCTTTCTTCTAAGTATTGTGAGTGTGTGAGTAAGAGATACAAGAGTTGTATTTCTTCATAAGTCCATTGTCATAATCCCTTGTGCAAGAGTTGTGTAAGTGAAGGCTACATCTTGTTTGTGATATGCCCTAGGCCAATTATGTAATGACCATATTTTGACTTTGTCATGTTTCTATTTTTTATAATAAAAAGGCATTTTTATTATTAATGACTAATTCTAGTATTATCTTTGATTAGTTAATTCTACTAAGATCATCAAGTACGTGATTTGATAGTAAAATTCTTAGGTGATACTTGAATTATAATCTAAATATCCCAAGTTGATTATTATTGTGGGAACAATAATGAATAAAGACTAGTATGAGGTTGACTGATGATTAATTTTTACTGATCATATATATGAGATATTAAGTCAAACTCATAAGTACATATTTAAATAAAATATGTACTGGATCAACCCATTATGAGAATACCACATGGATTATTGTCATAGGTGATTCTCATCACAATAGCATTATTTGAGTCCTATGACCTAAGATCGCCATGGTTTCCTGCATGATAAGTTATATATTTTAACACATCCCTACGACATCTTTAACCGGATGGTAAAACAGTTTGTGATTGGATATAGAATGAGTTGTGTGAGGGATGTGAGTGGTTAACATGGAATTTTTCCTTTAGTTATTTTTAGAAGATATCTATTGGGCCCCTCGATGAGTTATACTGAAGAGAAATGCATGGCCATGCTAGAATGATAAAGAGTTATCAGTATCAGTCTACTTGGGATCGAGAAACAATATGATTGAACAATATAAGGGTGACATAATCCATGCCTTATGTTCAATCAGGATATCATATGACAAAAGGACTATAGTACACACTATGCATTAGGTTATGCCGGATTATCGGTCTTCACATTACTTGGGTCGTCATAATGTCTTGTTAGAGACCAAATATGACTTGTGGGCTAAAATGGAAATTTTAGGCCCATTGCCGAAGTTGTGTGAACTTATAGGGCCATACACTTAGAACAGGCCCAAAGCAGTATTAGGTTAATTAGCCCAATAATTGTCTCTATGGAAGATTAAATAAATAAGTATATATATATTTATATTAGTATTTAATTATTTCCTAATTTATTTACGATAAGAGTTATCTAAATAAATAGGAAAGAATTCTAATTTGGAATTAGAATCAAAGTAGAAAAGGAAGTCTAATCTTACCAAAACTATTTTGGTAAGTGGAGGAGTATGAAACCTTTGAGAGGATGGCTATAAATACATCTCATTCTCTAGGTTTAGGTTAACCCAAATTTCTCCTCCTTCTACTTCTTGTTTTATGATATGAAAAACACGTAGAGTGAAAAGGTGTTGTGAGATAATAAAGGTACTAGCAGACCTACTTTACTTTGGTGACCTAGTTTGTGTGGATACTGTAGAGGGCATGATCTTTTGGTGGCACCTCAATCTGATAAAGAGATACGTAAAGCTTGAGGTAGGGTGTCACCGGTGTGAACCTCCTCTCTTCCTTCCAACATTCTTCCCTAGAAATCATCTTAGTGAGTTTTGGAATCTCTCCCTTAATCGATTTACTCGAATCTTGATTAAAATTTTTATTTTTCCATTATGTGTATGAATCAAGGAAACCTAACACATCCATCCAAAGGAGGTAAGAAGTCCTACATCATCCAAGCAAGGAGAGGAGCTCTAGCAAGCTTTCGGGTCACCACAAAGGAGGAGCTTATGGGTAAAGATTCTTCAAAAGCTTGGAGTCATTCCAATGCCACTTGTGTGTTTCAAGCTAGAGGCTTCACACTTAGGGAGCTATATGCTTGTAGATTTGCATCAACCATTTCCTAAAGCCTATCGAGTGTGCTACCGACATTTAGAGTTTACAAGAGTTACTAAACTCTAGTTGTAGGTCTCTTTCCATGCTTTGTGTTTTGATTGTTTTATGAATCTTTGATTTATGTTCTCTATTAAGCATGCAAGTAATTAGTTTTGTAAATTAAATGTGTTGTGATCTTGGTTTTTTTGGAATTCTTGCCTTCATGCAAGTGTTACACACTAGGAAAATTTTTGAAATTTATCCTAACCGGTTTCGTGCTCACACCATGCTTCTACTATATTTTGATGCGTGTAACTGATTCCTTTAAGTGGTATCAAAGCCAATAACTCATAATTTACATGCTAAATTTTATAATAATTACAAGAGTTTTGATTATGGTTGTTGTTAGTTACAAGAGTTGTGACTAAAGATGCTTAAAAATGCAAAGTGTTGTTGACATTAATGTAGCATAATACTGTTCACGTAATGTAACAGAATTTTGCATAGACAACACTTTTTTTTTTATTTGTTTGACTTTGCAAATACATGATAATAAACGAGAGTTGTATTTTATTAAATATTTGCTTGCCATACATGCAAGAAATGATCATGGACTTAGTTTACATTCTATAGTTTGCGCTAATAATTAATTTTATTATTTTTTATGTGTAATTAAATGTTAATTACATAAAGTTAGGATGTAATTTTTTGCCTTGGTATGCCAAGGATTAAATGTTAATCATAAGAGTTGTGACTTGGGGCTAGAAGTATTCAAGATGGTAGCCCATTCAACCCTTTGGTGGCATGGATCAAGGCCCACAGAGATGGTGACAAAGGAGATCATGACTGAAAGGATTTTCTTGGGCTAAACCCATTTGTAATTTATTCTAAGAGTTAGAATAGAGATGGTCATAATTGTGATCACTCCTTATTTGTGCATCCATTTTGCATGTTCTATGTGCATATGTGATATATATGCTTTAACATGCTATATGCATATGTGATATGTATATATGAATAGATGTCATGCCATGTATGTATGAGGTATATATAATTAATATTGGCTAATGTGCATAGTGAAACCTTAATAATTAAAGGCCAAAAAATCTTCCAAATTTAGTGTAGGTCCAAGCTCTCCATTGGAGCAATAATTTGCATGGTTTTAGGCTTATGTATATCAGTTATGGACACATAGGGGTGTACATTAGGCCCAAGAGATTCATATAGTGTTATTATTAAGCATGAGATGTTGTGGGTGTATGGATACATTATGGGCCAAGAATGGTAAATAGGAGTACCTGAGGTTTGTAGTGCTCAAATCCATACATCACACTGATCCAATGGTATGGACCTAACTAATGTCAAATGCCAATAACAGCAATGTGTACCTGAGGCCTGTAACATTAGGAGCCTGATTGATGGAACCTCACATAAGATGTGATGGACAAGAGTTGTCCACTTAATGAGAACTATTATTCCAAGAATTGCAATGAGTAGCTAAGGAATATTTGTGGCCCATTAAGAACTCCATCACCCACTAGAAATCCATCCAGCAAGGGATTTCAGTTTAATACTTTGGAAGTGTAGGATTCACCAAATTAATGGGAGGCCATTATGATTGAAGACCAAATCTAACAGTAAAATAACAATGTCATATAACTAATTAATCTTGCTAACTTTCATAGAAACTTCATAATATGAGAACATCAAACACATCAATCATACTCGACCAACATACACTCACGAGCCCTAATTTCATAGATTGGCTAAAGAACCTAAAAGTTGTTTTAGTTTCAAAGAAAATACTTTATGTATTAGAACAAAGCCCACCCAGACCACTTCATGAAAATGCTTCCCAACAGGAGCAAATCACTCTTGATAAATGGAAGGATGAGGATATACAAGAATGTTGCATCATGTGGACTTCCATGAGCACCAAAATCCATCGATAACATGAGAAGTGCACAAGTATAAAAAAAATCCTACTTCACCTACAAGAGTTATTTAGTAAACAAAGTAGGACTGCTAGGTATGAGATATCTAAGCAACTTTTCCTTGTTAAGATGAAGGAGGGAGAGGATGTGGAAGCCCATGCAAACTCCGTGATTAGAGCCATAGAGGAGCTAGAGAGTCTAGACTTCACAATGGACTTCCACCTCTAAGTGGATTTAATCCTTCGATCCCTTCCCAAATCTTTTTGGCAAACCATTGCCAACTTCCATATGAATAAGATAGAATACACTCTTACGGATCTTTTAAACATGCTCGTGACAGCCTAAAAGGCTATTCAAGGGAGTAAAGGGAAAGAGGTTGCCCTTATTGCCACTTCTAGTAGGACTAAGAAGAAAAGTAATAAGATAAAGAAGGGCAAGACAAGTGTTGTCAAGCCTACAGGTGGCAAAGCCAAGTATAAGGGCAAGGCCTTTGTGAGGGAAGAGCAAGGCAAAGGAAAGTGTTTCCATTGCCAAGGTGAAGGACATTGGAAGATGAATTTTCCTATGTTCCTTGAGTCTCGTAAGACAAAAGGAAAGGGCAAGCGAGGAGAAGGTGAGACTTTCTCTAATTCATTTGCTTCTGAATGTTCTAAGAGCTCATCTAATGCATGAGCATTGGATACCAGTGCAAGTTCTCACATATATTGATCCTTATTGGTTTTAGTATCGATGTGCCCTAATGCCATTCTTATAATATAGACATTGTAAATTATCCCTATGATAATAAAATATTCATTTAAATAAAGTATTTGTTTATTTGAGTATTTACCCTTTAGCATTATGTTAAATAAATTCATTATCAGGAGTTGATAATATGAGCTACAAATTTATTTAGTACATATGATATAAATAGTTCATAGTCGAATAATTAATATTTGGGTAATATTAATTAGACTATCACCTTTGTCTATTTTCCTTGATTAGTTTGTAATGCTAATAATGGAAGGCAGTGAGACTCATGCTACTTGATTTGAGATATCAGAATAGACGTGTGGGTACTCATGTGATGGATGGATCGAACAGTGACATTAGATTTATGATCACAAGGATATTCACTTATAATCAATGATCATAGTCTAGGTCATAATGGTGCATATAGTCCTTTGACTTAAGGTGACACATTCATCCACATTTGATGGTTAGGATTTATTACCGCTTACATGCTTGTGTTAATCACACATGGGTAGATAGGGTACGATGGCTCTAGTCAATTAAATGTAGAGATGAGTGTTTAACCAAGATGGGATTTATTGCCTGGAGTGAATCAGGATGGATACTATGCTATATGAGTTTTTTCTTGATGAATAAGTTTCTGGCCAGGACAAACATAACACAAGCTGAAACAGTTTCAGTGCTAGAATAGTGTTTCTAGTATTTGTTATGTCTTATCAAGAATATATTAAGATGAAGTCATATGATATAACTATTAGAGTTTGATTAAACCTTAACTCTGTGCTATATCAGGATCTTTTAATGAAGGAATTTTAGTGCACGGTAATTACGACCAAAAAGGCTTCGTGTGAATCAATATATGCATTTATTTCTAATTAGGTAGTTGTGATATCGATGCCAGGGCTCACTCACAACTTATGAGAACTAAATATGCATAATTGGGATTTTCACATCTAGGCTTGAAAGAGTTTCAAATAATATCAAGTGTTAATATTATATTCTCATTGCCAATTAGACATGAATCTAGTAAGTCACACCTAAAAGAGTTTTACCAAATCACCATTTATATTAATCTAATTATTGATTAAAGTATTTAATCAATTAATTAAGATTAATGGAATTGGATTTGTGCTTTAAGCAATGATTCTAGCGTATCAAGAAATCTAATTCAAATAAGAGTTTAATTATTAATTTATGCTTAATTGATATAAGATATTAATTGAAGTGTTAAATCAATAATAGTAATAATATATGTTGTTTTTTATGGACTTCAATTAATGTCCCAAGTTGTATGTGCCTAGGCCTAAAAGAGTTTTGGACCAAAGATTAATCAAAGGCCCATTAACCTAATGTAAGCCTAATAACTTTATAGATTAGGCTTCACCCATTTGATTTATGGATTGGGCTTAGCCCATTTATTGGCCCAAGAGTTTGCCCAACAATCAAGCCCAAGTCCATGAATACATGTATAAGTCATTTTTGGCATATTAGGCATGATATATCTCTAATGTGTAAAATTTTGACTTTGGGACGAGATAAGGATAATGGTTGTCTTAATAAGTGTAGAGAATGTATGTAGTCTTAATGCATGAGATGTGATTAAATCTCTATATCATTTTTGTACACTAGTAAGATATTTGCACAAGTTGTTCACTACTATATCAAGGTGGCATACAATGATGTGGTATAAGACGAGTTCAATTTGTGCACTACTATCTCTACTTACTTTTCTCTATATATATCCTTAGAAGAGTTTTAAGGTAGTAGTAGTCAATCAATGCATTAATGAGATTAATGTGTATGTAGAGAAAAGGAAAAACTGTGTAGAGATTTTGGTAAGAAAATATACCAAATGGAAACAACATATATTCAACATATACTTAAAGTTCTTACTTGAAGATTAAGTTTATACAAGTTTAGAGTGGTGATAGAGAGGGCACTTGCTACTACACTAAATCAAGGCAAGAAAGTCAATGGCAAAGCTTTGGTGTTTTAAGATAGAGGCAAAATATTTTGGAGGCTAAGCATTGATTCAAGAGTTGAACCAAAACATCCAAAGCTTATAGAATACTTGTGGTCTACATCAAACTTAGGAGTTTGTAAGTATTCTTAAACTTAGAATTCCTAGGTTGATATATGTAGATGTTGTTTTTGTTATTTAGTTATGTGTTTAAATGCAAATTGGATCCTTGGAAATGGAATTTTTCATTTGATGAAGGGTTATGTTAAGTAAAATTTTTAAAATTTTACATTACTAAGACTTGTGCTCACCACACATGTTTTTTATGCCTAAGTAGCATAACCAATTCCTTCAAGTGGAATTAGAGCTCTTTATTGCACTTTACACATGCTAAATTGATTGATAATTGCAAGTCTTATGAGTATACTTGATGTTAGTTGCAAGTGGTGTCACCTAACATGCTTAAAAATGGTATGTTTTATGTTTTGAACAGTCAGTGACACAGATTATGACATGGTCGTGTCAGCTTGTGTCCTAAGGGGTTGAAAGTTGAACGCCTTGTGACATGGTCGTGTCTATCCCATGTCAGCTTGTGTCCTAAGGAGCTAAAAGTTGCATGCCTTGTGACATGGACTTATTATGGCCATGTCTACTTGACACACCTTGTGACATGGTCGTGTCAGAGGGTTTATTAGCATAAGACAACATATTTTTCTTGATTTGTATGCTTTACAAATTCATCCTAACACACAAGAGTTGTATTTTACATGATTTTTTATTGTCATACATGCAATAAGTGATCATGGACTTAGATTACATCCTTAGATTTGTAATAATGATTAATTTTATTAATTGATATATAATTAAATGTTAATTACATAGTCTTAAGATGCAATATTCACCTTGGTATGCCAAGGAATGTTTGTAAGTCACAAGAGTTGTGATAAGGAGTTTGATGTGTTTAAAATGGAGGCTCATGGAGATTATGACATCAAAGGCTTTCTTAGGCCCATAGTCACAAGGCGCATAGTGACAAGGCTTATAGAGATGAAGCCCGTACTTATTCTAAGAGTTAGAATAGGATTTAGAAAGGCCCATGATCACTCCTTATTTGTGCATCCATATTGCATGTTCTATATATATATGTTATATATATGTTGTAACATGCTACATGCATATATGATAAGTATATATGTAAAAATGCCATGCTATGTATATGTGTGATATATGCAATGCAAAATAGCTAATGTTCAAAGTCAGACCTTAAACTAAAGGCCCAAAAATCTTTTAAATAAATTTAGGTCTAGGCTTTCCATTGAAGCAATAACTTGCATGGTTTTGGATTATATGCATCGTCTATGGATACATAAAGGTGCACATAAGGTCTAAGAGATTCATGTAGTATTATTGTTAAGCATGAGATGTTTTAGGTATATAGACATACTACATGCCAAGAATTGCAATAGGTGCACCTGAGGTATGTAGTGTTCAAGTCCATATATTACACTGATCTAATGGTGTGGACCTAACTAATGCCAAAGGCCAAGAATTGCAAAGTGTACCTGAGGCCCGTAACATTAGGAGCCAGATTGATGGAATTTCACATGAGATATAATGGACAAGAGCTATCCACTTAATGAGAATTAATATTCCAAGAATGGCAATGTGTACCTACTAAGGGATATTAGTGACCCACTAAGAACTCCATCAGCCATTAGAAATCCATCCAACATGGGATTTCCGTTTTCTACATTAGAAGTGTAGGATTCACCAAGTTAGTGGGAGGCCATTATGATTAAAGACCAAATCTAAGGGTGAAAATAACAATATTATAAAACTAATTAAATTTTATTACCTTTACCAAAAAAATTGATAATATGAGATCATTAAACCTATTATAAGTCATACTCAAGCTAAGGAATCTAAAGGTTGTTTTAGCCTCCAAAAAATACTACATGTATTGAATCAAAGCCCACCCTGTTCCCTTCCCAAAAATGCCTCCTAAGAGGAGCATGATACTCTAAATAAATGGAATGATGGTGATTTTCAAGCATATTGCATAATGTGGGCTTCTATGAATATCAAAATCCATCAACAACATGAGAAGAACACAAATTTAAAAGAAATCCTACTTCACCTACAAGAGCTGTTTGGTGAACATAGAAGGACCGATACA
The DNA here is from genome assembly GCA_949671775.1 of Mallotus repandus. Taxonomy (NCBI): domain Eukaryota; kingdom Viridiplantae; phylum Streptophyta; class Magnoliopsida; order Malpighiales; family Euphorbiaceae; genus Mallotus; species Mallotus repandus. Next base: position 24,594 of record CATIWM010229387.1, read on the forward strand.
TGTGAGATATCAAAGTGGTTATTTTGTGCTAAGATGAAAGAAGGCATGGATGTTGAAGTATATGTAAACTCCATGATTATATGAATAGAGGAGCTAGAGAGTCTAGATTTTACAATGGACTTTCATCTCTAAGTGGATTTGATCCTTATCACTTCCTGAATCTTTTAGGCAAACCATTGCAAACTTCCATATGAAAAAAATAGAGTGCACTCTTGTGGAACTTTTAATATGCTTGTGATGGCCCAAAAGGCTATCCAAGGTAGCAAGGGGAATGATGTTGCTCTTATTGCATCTTTTACTAAGACTAAGAAGAAAAATAATAAGAAAAAGAAAGGCAAGACAAGTGTTGTCAAGACTACGAGTGGCATAGTCAAGAATAGGGGCAAGCCAAATGTGAAGGAAGACCAATGCAAAGGAAAGTGTTTCCATTGCCAAGGCGATGGACATTGGAAGAGGAATTGTCTAAAGTTCCTTGAGTCTCTCAAGACAAAAGGGAAGGGCAATCAAGGAGAAGGTGAGACTTTCTCTAATTTGTATGCTTCTAAATGTTCTAAGAGCTCATCTAATGCATGGGTATTGGATACCAGTGCTAGTTCTCACATTTGTTCATCCGTATAGGATCAACTAACTGAGAGAAGGTTGAAGCCTAATGAAGTGGCCTTAAAGTTTGGGAATGGAGCAAGTTTTATGGCCAAAGCTATAGGATCCACTTCTATTGATCTATATGATCATATTTTATTGTTGGATGATGTATTATATGTACCTAATGCCTATAAGAACATTGTCTCTATTTCTAATTTGACTAGAAAAGGTTATAAGTTTCTTTTTAAAAGAGACATTTGTAATATTTACTTTGGAAGTGAAATATTAGGCATGGGTTATTTAATACATGGTTTATATTATGTTGATAATATTTCCAATAACAATGAGCCTCAAATCAATGTGAGTAATGCAAATGCAATGCTAATTGAAAATGCCTCTAATTCCAAATATCCATTGCAATTGAGATTATGTCACATTGCGAAAGATAGAATCACAAAGTTGGAAATGATGGAAATCTTGACCAATCTTGAATCCACTTCTAATCTAATTTATGAGGCTTGTCTTTAAGGCAAGATAACTAGATCACCATTTATTAGACAAATGGCAAGAGCTAAATATATGTTGGAAATCATACATAGTGATGCATGTGGACCATTTGGTGAAATGGCTAGAGATTATTTCTACTAATTTATAACGTTTATAGATGGTCTATCAAGCTTTGGGCACTTATTTCTAATAAAGAACAAAAGTGAATCCTTTGAAAAGTTGAATGATTTTAAAGCCCAAGTAGAGAACAAAAGTGGGAAAAGTATTGAAACTTTAAGATCATATTAAGGAGGTGAATACTTAAATACTGAGTTCATTGAGTTCCTTAAGGAACATGGCATTGTATCACAACTCACACTGCCTAGAACACCTCAATTAAATTATGTGTCTAAGAGACGAAATTGTACTTTATTAGATATAGTATGTTCTATGATGAGCTACACCGATCTTCCTATTTAACTTTGGGGTTATGCACTCAAACAACATGCTACATCCTTAATTATGTTCCATCCAAATCCATTTCTACTACACCATATGATGTATGGCATGGTAGGGCACCAAGTCTTAAACATATTAAGATTTAGGGATGTCTAACTTTTATCAAAAGGCTAAAATGGGACAAGTTGGATATGAAATCAATTAAAGGAAGGTTTGTTGGATTTCATAAAGAAAGTTTAGGGTACTGATTTTATCTTTTTGTTGAACAAGTTGTTGTTGTAAGTAGAGATACTATTTTCCTTGAGAAAGAGCTTCTAAAGGAAGGTGGCAAAGGAAGGAAGATAATGTTAGATGAGGAGTCTTCTAAAGAAGCCTAACAAACTGATCAAATGGATATTGATCAACCTGAAGAGCCTATTCCAATTGAAAATGTCATCATACCCACTCTTTAGAAAGTCTAGTAGGGTATCTCATGCTCTGGAGAGATATGGCCTTCTTCATGATATGCAAGAGTTGCATGTTCATGAAGAAAACATTCATGTTGATGATCCTACTCCATATAAAGAAGCATTATGTGATAAAGATTCTTCAAGATGGATTGAGGTTGTAAGAGCTGAAATGGATTCCTGATAACTCGTATTTATATATATTTTTATGTCAGTTCTATTATAATATCTATGTTTATAATTTTATTATTGTGTATTTTATTTTAATTCAGTATATTATTTAATAATAACCTTTGTTTTTTGTTATTGGGCTTAATTTTATGAATTTAATGTCATTTAGACCATATTTGGAAGATCAGAGCTGTCAAGGTCCACTTTCCATTCAGTCCGGCCCAAGCCCGCGCCCAAGCCCGCGCCCAAGCCCGCGCCCAAGCCCGCGTCCAAGCCCAGCTCAGCCCGCTCCGCACGGACCGTGCGAGGAGCTGCGCGCTCCGCACGGACCGTGCGAAGAGCCGCGCGCTCTGCACGGACCGTGCAGAGAG
>CATIWM010229401.1:0-25325 GCA_949671775.1 Mallotus repandus
TTGATTGCTTGTTTATGGATAAATTCACCAATGAGAGTTAGGGGAATTTATTAGCTTAAGAACACTTAGAACTTAGATCACTCGACCACGAGAGTAGGCGAGCTCTTCAGGGAGTCACGACAGTTTAATCACGGTGACAAACTAATTACTAAAAATCTTAATGAGCTAGGATTAACTTATTAATCATGAGAGTAGGTTAGATTTTAATCCTTGCATGCTTAATTGAACTTAAGAGAGTTTTTAGGTAATTTAGAGCAATTACCCTTAACTGAATTCAAAAGATTATTTATTTTATAATGTGTTCAAGATTAGAATGGAATAGTGAAACTAAAACTAGATTCTAAGTATTAAATATCTGATTTCAGTTTAGTTTATTTAAGTTGTTATTTAAATTTTATAATTACTCAAATTCTTTACTCGGTTTGCTAGTTAAGTTATAGGTAAAAATAATTGGTAGTCAATATACAGTCTTCGTGGGAAGGATATCTTATGTGCTACAATCACGACTTGTGCACTTGCGAGTTTTGAGAGCAACAATTTCCCTTCACGAATCCTCTCCATAAGCTCTACTAGAATAGGATCTCGGCTTTGAGCTGCCTTGATCTTATCCCTCAATACTGATATGATTCTGAACTGAGCTAGCAATCCACCTGATCTGCTTATCTTTATCATCAATCCTTGATCCACTAACTTATGCATCTCTTAGATCAAATGTCTTCTCTCCATACTAATGTGAGCAAGACTACCCGAGGACTTTCTACTCAAGGCATCTGCTACCACATTAGCCTTGCCTGGATGGTACAGGATATCATAGTCATAATCCTTCAGAAGTTCCAACCATCTTCTTTGCCTCAAGTTCAGATCTCTCTGCTGGAAGATATACTTCAAATTCTTGTGATCAGTGTAAATCTCACAAGTCACCCCGTACAAATAATGTCTCCAGATCTTGAGAGCAAAGATCACTGCGGCCATCTCTAGGTCGTAAGTAGGATAATTCTATTCATGCTTCTTCAATTGTCTAGAAGCATAAGCTACTACCCTACCATTCTGCATCAACACACAACCTAGGCCAACTCTAGAAGTATCACAATATACAGTGAACTTGTCTTCTCTATTAAGCAAAGTCAATACTGGAGTTGTGGTCAATTTCTCCTTCAGTAGCTGAAAACTATTCTCACAAGCCTCTAACCACATGAACTTTACATTCTTCTGAGTTAAGCAGGTCATAGGTCCTGCAATACTCGAGAAATCCTAAACAAACCGCCTATAGTACCCTGCCAAACCCAAGAAACTTCGAATCTCAGTGACTGTTGTCGGTCTAGGATACTGCCTCTATCTTCTTTGGATCAACCTAAATACCATCCTTAGATACTACATGCCCAAGGAACGCTACACTCTCTAACTAGAAATCACACTTCAAGAATTTAGCATAAAGCTGATGTTCTCTCAGTGTCTGTAGCACTGTCCTCAAGTGATATACGTGCTTTTCCATACTCTTCAATTGCACCAGTATATCATCAATGAACACCTCTACAAACTGATCCACAAATGGTCTGAATACTCTGTTCATTAGATCCATGAAAGCAGCTAGTGCATTAGTTAACCCAAAGGACATCACCAGAAACTCATAGTGACCATATCTAGTACGAAATGTCATTTTAGGAATGTTGGCTTCACTGATCTGTAACTGATAATAACCCGACCTTAAGTTGATCTTGAAGAAGAATTGTGCACCTTGAAGCTAATCAAATAAATCATTTATCCTCGGAAGAGGATACTTGTTCTTAACTGTCACCTTGTTCAGCTCTCTATAATCAATGCACAGTTTAAGTGTACCGTCCTTCTTCTTCACAAATAGGACTGGTGCACCCCATGGAGAAACACTGGGTCTAATAAAATCCTTGTCTAGCAAATCTTGCAATTGTTCCTTTAACTCTTTTAACTTTATCGGAGCCATCCTATAAGGTGGCATAGAGATAGGAGTTACGTTTGGAACCACATCAATGCAGAATTTAATCTCCATGTGAGGTGGTAAACCTGGCAACTCATCAGGAAAGACATCTAGAAACTCACATGCTACTGGAACATCTGAGATGGATGTCTTCTCCACTGTAGTATCCTTGACTAATGCCAAGTATCCCTGACATCCTTTTCTCAGCATCTTCTTAGCCATGATGGCGAAGATAAGATTCTGAGGTGCAAAACTCTTGTCGCCCACAAACTTAAATTCTTCATCATTTGAAATTTTGAAAATCACCTCTTTACTGCAATTATTAACAGTGGCATAGTGCTGAGACAACTAATCCATTCAAAGGATCACATCGAAATCCATCACATCCAACAACACCAAGTCCACCAACAATTCTCTTCCTTCTACCAACACCGGACACCCAGGAAATACAACATCAGTGTCCAATGAGTCATTTAGAGGTATGGCAACCGATAAAGGAATTGCGATCCTTGCGACTTGCCAACCCGACTTCGACGTAAAAACAGGGGACACGAAAGAATGAATAGCACCCGGATCAAGTAAGACTCTAGCATCAAAGAAATATACCGAGAGTGTACCTGTGACAACAGCATTGGATGCCTGAGCATTCTACTGGGTAAGAGTGAAGACTCTGGTCTGTCCTCTGCCTCCCAGCTGGCTAGTGAAAGCCGGACTAAAGCCTCTCACACTACCTCTACCTCTTTTGCCTTGCCCCTGCTGGGCCACAAACTGTGAGGTACTCTGATATTGAGCTAGTGGAGACTGATAAGGAGCTAGAGCTGAACTGGCAATGGAATACTATGAAAACTGTTGTTGATAACCAAAAGAAGGGCTCGGTCTGGCAAAATGTCCTCTCTGTCCGCATCAAAAATATGCCCTCATAGTCATGTAACACTGTCCCTGATGGACTTTCCCGCACACCTGGCAAGCACTAGTTGCAGATCCTGTGCTGCCATAATAGGAACTTTGGCCACTACTACTACTGGCAGCACTAGAACCAAATCTAACTGGTCTACGAGCTCCACTATGACCATGCCTGCTACTCCTCTAGACTCTAAGCGAAGGTCTCTGGCCCTGCTGAGTAAATCCTCTCTACTGAATACTAAAGCCAATATGAAATGTAGTGTACGAAGTGCTCTGAGATCCTCCTGCTTGGACACCTCCCATCTGATAATAATCAGGTATAGCTCCTTGCCTGATCAATCTGAGCTCTATCTCCTTGGCCAACTTTATCACAGACTCAAGTGTCAGGCCTGTAGTAAGCATCCCAATGAATGCAAAACCCAATCCAGTGACGGAGGTAGTGACTACAAAATACCGGTCTCTCATCAAGTGCTCTGTATACCGACCTAGTCTGAGGAACTCTCTGGTATACTCCTCTACTAACTTGTCGCCTTTGGAAATGTTCATCAACCGGAGTGTATAACTCATCCGTATAGGCTCTAGGCAGAAATTTCTCATGAACTTCTCTTTGAACTGAGCCTAAGTAAACATCGTTTTATGAGGCTGGATGACTTGAACGAACCAATCTAGTGCTGACCCCTCAACTGATAGCTCGATGATCAATATCCTCTGATAGTCAGTGTGAACAGTCTGAGTCCTTGACTCGATCACGTGAAGAAAATCCAACGGGTCTGACGTCCCATCAAATGATATCCTGCCAACCATGGCATAAAATAATGTTGCCTCTAGGTCTGACATACCCTGCTGAAGTGGAGGCTGCAAAGCTGGTATGGCCTAAAGCATAGCTGTGGCACCCTGCTAAACTTCTGGTGCAAAGGCAGCTTCATCAAATTCCTAGTCTACACGTTCCTCATCCTACAGCTCTCTCTGCCTACAGCGACCTGCCGCTCTTCAAGGTCTACCTCTACCTCATCCCCTTCTCCTAACTAGCGGATCGGGGTCTTGAGCCTCATCCTGGTAAGACTCACCATCATCGGCCTCATTGACCGATGGAGCAACTCGTGCTCACCACATTCTGAAAAGACAAAAATAAGCAAAAGTTCAAACAACAATAGACACCCTAACGGTTATGCAAAAAACTAAAAGCCACAAAGACTTTTCAAAGACGTAGTCGAACCTAATTGCTGCAGTAGTTTAAAAAACAACTCAACTCTACTAACCTAGGTCCACAATACTAAACCTAGGCTCTGATACCAACTTTTTCACAACCCAAACTAGGGAGTCATGACCAGCGCTAGGGAACGGGAATTCACACGAATCCGAAACCCGTAACAAGCCTAAAACACAATTACACATCAAACATACATATAAAAATACCTCATAATTAAAACTTTAATAATATAAAGAAAACTCCATATTATAACATAATAAAATATTTATACACTTGAAAAAATTTTAAAGTGTATTAAAATACACTAAGTCAATAATATTAAAATATTATTCGACACAAGAACTTCAAATTTAATTTCACTAATAATCAAATATCATAAATTAAATTAAATAAAATAATTATTAACACTGCAAATCCTAGAATTTAATTTTATAAATTATAAAAACTCGAGTTATAACACCTTAAAAACTTTCAAAACTATTTTTTCAAGCTTTTTTCTTTCAAATATAGCTCATTCCCCTTGCCACCTTATTTTTAGAGTTATCTTTTCTTTCCTATATTTTTTTTCTTTTTACTGATTTTTTCAATTTCTTTTACTTTATTGTCAGGATCCGAACAGAAGGTACGTGACCAGCACTAGGGAATGGGGATACATAAAGTAACCGAAACCCAAAGTAAGCTTCAAAAATTTTTCACGAAATAAACACAATACACTTAACAATAAAATCATAATAAATGCACAATACCAAAAACATAAATAATATTCTTCAAATAGAACAACATCTCAAGTTAGGTAAAATCAAAATACCGATAATACATATTCTTTGAATTAACTACTGCGGTATCTAGAATTCAGTTACACAATATGCAAATCAAATCAACATACATAGTGTAGCTGGTGAAGAACAAACTCGGCGTAAAATATGATACTAACAGACTGACTGTGAGGTCCTGAAAAAAATAAGTTAAGGGAAATCAGACCTCGCTGAGTGAATCAATTTTATAAAATGCATGCTGGTTTTAAAACCATTTGTTAAAACCCTTTTTAAATTAAAATAGAATAAAATAATTATAATTATTAAAATCATTTACCTTACTCGATAATATTTATATAAAATCTTTTTAAAACTTCTTAAATCAATTTAATATGAAATCCTTGTACGAAAATATATATAAAATAATTATTTTAGTGGAAAACCTAGTAGAACATCTAAACCATTATTCTAATAGCCTTTCGGCTCTCTTTAATCCAAGTGACTACTGTCCCGAGAGCAAGCTCAACCAAGTTATTGCCACAGTCATTTCACTTATTACATATTAATGTCCCGAGAGCAAGCTCAACTGAGCTACATCCCTTTTTCCAGCCCAGGAGTACTAGCTCCACCAAGCTCTAACCATTCACTCTCGCCCGAGGGTACACACTCCCTCGAGCCAAATTCACATTTTAACATATACTGAGATCTTACCCGTGCGCACGTGGTCCTATTGACATCCACTAAGTAGCACGTTCTACCATTATCTCCAAATCAATTCGAATTATAAATAATTAAATGAAATAGATAAATTATTAAATAATGAATAAATAAACGATTAAATAAATAAATATAACATAACAAAATAATTTTCCTTTGAACATGCTTTCAATTATTATTCATAAATATAGAAGAAGTGATCATGCATATGGCAATATAAATATATTCATAAATCAATTATATAATCATTTCTTTATTATTTTTAATTACTTGAAAATATAATGAAAACATGCACAACACACATTTAATAAAATTAACTCACAGGTTGAGCGTATCGGGCGACGCGTTCTCTATTGCCCTGGTGCTATAACTCGAGCTCCGGAGTTCTCTAAAATAAAGAATATTTATTTAAAATATGATCGTAAAAGAAAACAAATAAATTCATGAAAATTCTCGGAATTATGAAAGCTAAAGGATTGACGAAACTGACTCGACCAAAGACATAACTCAATTAAAACTAGAATTTCGACACAGGCCGATGTTACGTTTTATGAGAAATCTACCCAAAATTCGGCAGAATCTCCTCTGTAAAATGGACATCTCTGTACTAAAAGTAGAGTCGTTCCTGCACGAAAACACACTTCGAATATTCTTACAACACCAAAACTACACTAAATGCCCAACCGAAAACCAATTTCACAACAACCAATAAAATAATATAATTTTCAATAAATCACCAAAAATCATAAAACCTCATTTAAATACCATAAATTCATTTATTTCCATAATGAAACATAAAACATATTTATTTTCAAATAAATAGTAAAATTCTAGTTTATACTTAAAATTTCGTCAATAAACATACATAATTCAAATCTTACAATTAAATTAACATTAATTATGAATAACCATTTAAATTACTTAAATACATTATAAAGTTAGCAAATAACTCATTTAAGCTTACAAATAATAAATAAAATTATTATTCGCATATTTTTCCGAAATTTACTAATAATTAGCTAAAAATAGGATATAATTCATAAAAATTATTTTAATACTATTTATTACTTAAATACTGTCTAAACATAAAAATTAACATTAATTTCAATTAAAATATAAAAATTACTAATTTTTCCAAAAATTCATTTTTCACATAAACATTCAAAAATTTATAATAAAAGTTCTACACAAAATTTTAGTAAACTTTTTTCACGAAGTTTGCTCAAAATAATCAATAGAATTTATTAAAAATATAAACTTTTTCCAAACCCGAAACAGTGCCATGAACAGTAACCGATGGGAATAGTGGATTTTCGAAAACTATCTCTAAAATTAAATCTAAAAACATTTTTCGAAAGCTTACAACCTAAACAACAATAATCTAAACTCAAATTAGCATAAATCAACCTAATTAAATTTATAATAATAAAAATAGGTAAATTTATATTTACCCAAAAATGAAGACGTTATAGGCTCGAATTGGATGAAAGCTTTGAAGAAAGACGAAGCCCACTCCGAGACAAAGAGAATGAGCTATCATACTTGGCCTGAAATGGTTGGAATTGTTGCCAGAGAAGAAGAAGAATCCGATCAAAAACAAGCCAAAGAGAAGAAGAAGAGAGGAGGTTCGCCAGAGCTAGGGAAGACGATGTCGTTGCTGGTGGAAGTCGACACTCCGGCGTCGCTGATCAGACGATGGACGTAGGGGAAGGGCTGCTGGTTTGGTTGAAGTAGGCAGAAACAAGAAGAAAAATGCAGGTGGAGAAGAGAATAGGCAAGCAATGTTGTACATGTTTTGTAAAAAAAATTATTTTTTTTATCAAAAAGTACAAAAAGACAAAGTTTTAAATTTAACAAAAATAAAATATCCACTAGCCAATTATTCTCTACCACATAATATAATACAATATAATCTATTAATTATTAAATATATGAAAAGATTCCTAATACTCTAAATCAATAATTTATATAAATAATAATATTAATAATATTAAACTAATATTCAACACTAAAAATTCAAATTGAAATTTATAATTTATAAAAATTTGGGTTATAACAATCTTCTCCCCCTTACAAAAATTCATCCTCAAATTTTTAAATAAATAAAAGGAGTACAAGATTTTTACAAATGAAAAAGATAGGGATATGCCACCCGCATCACTGCCTCGGTCTCCCACGTGCAATGTTCCACCATATGGTTGCTCCACAGTACTTTCACTAAAGGAATTTCTTTGGTGCGGAACTGTTGAACTTTTTCATCCACTATCGCCACTGGATACTCTTTATAAGTCAAATCCTCACTGAGCTCCACTGCTTGTGGCTGTAGAACGTGTGAGGGATCAGAGATATACTTCCTCAACATCAAAACATGGAACACTGGGTGAATCCACGACAGCTCTGGTAGCAAGACCAGTCTGTACGCTACTTCGCCAACTCTCGATCTAATCTTGAAGGGTCCGATATATCTTGGAGCTAACTTGCCCTTCGTTGGAGACACTTTAAGAAACCCCAAGTCTCTAATAGAGAATAGCACATCCTTCCTCTTAGGGTCTGCATAGCTCTTCTATCTACTGAAGGTTGTCTTTAACCTCTACTGAATAATGGGAACCTTTTCAGAAGTCACTTGTACCAATTCTAGTCCTGTCAACTGTATCTCACCAACTTCCTAACACAAAGGTGATCTGCAGTTTCTTCTATACAACGCTTCATATGGAGCCATTTCAATACTTGTATGATAACTGTTGTTATATGCAAATTCAATCAATGGCAAGTGTACATCCCATTGACCACCAAAATCCATCACACACATCCGAAGCACATCCTCTAAAGTCTGAATGGTCCTTTCAGATTGACCATCAGTTTGAGGATGAAAAGCTACACTGAAGTCCAACCTTATACCCAAAGCATTATATAATTCTTGCCAAAAGACTGAAGTAAAAGTAGCTCATTTGTCAAACACTATAAGATAAACAATTCAGTTAACATATAATCTTGCTAACCTATCAGTATAGTACGTCCTCTCAATTGGCAGAAAGTGGGCTGACTTTATCAATCTGTCAAATATCACCCAGATAGCATCATAGCCACTTGATGTACGAGGTAAACCACTTACAAAATCCATAGCAATCATATCCCACTTTCATTCTGGGATGGGCAACTGTTGTAATAATCTTGAAGGCCTCTGATGTTCCAACTTCACCTGCTGACAAGTAAGACACTTGGACACAAATTTTGTAATGTCTCTCTTCATCCCATTCCACCAATATGTATTTTTCAAATCATGATACATCTAGGTAGAACCTGGATGAATACTATAAGTAGAAAAATGGGCTTCCTCCATAATCTCCTTTCTTAGTTCATCCACATCTGGTACATATAGCCTTGTTCCCAAACACAACGTGCCCTCACTATCAATAACAAAGTCTCTGGATTGACCTTGTTGAACTTCAAGCATAATCTTATGTAACTGTGAATCTCTTCTCTGAGCTGCTTTAACTCTATCCAAGTACACTTCTCTGATCGTACTCTGAATTGAGCTAAAAGACAGTTCTTGGTCACTTTCAACTACAACCCCTTATCAATCAATTCATACAACTCCTTAATTATTGGTCTTCTTTTTGTGCTGATGTGTGCAAGACTACCTACTGACTTCCTACTTAGTGCGTCAACTACCACATTCGCTTTACCCGGATGGTAAAGAATAGAGCGATCATAATCTTTCAGAAGTTTCATCCATCTCCTTTATCTCAAATTCAAGTCTCTTTGTTGAAAGATGTACTTTAAGCTATTATGGTTGGTGTATATTTCATAAGTTACACCATATAAATAATGCCTCCAAATCTTCAAGCTAAACATTACAGCTGCCATTTCCAAATCATGGGTGGGGTAGTTCTGCTCGTGCTTCTTTAACTGATGTGAAGCATAAGCAACCACTCTTCCATTCTGCATCAACACGTGCCCCAGCCCTACTCGAGAAGCATCACAGTACACTGTACACCCTTCATTTCCTAAAGGTAAAGTCAATACTGGAGCTAAAGTCAATAATTCTTTAAGCAACTGAAAGTGCTCTTCACATCTGTCAGTCCAAAAAAACTTGACATTCTTCTGAGTTAGCCTACAAGTTTGGAGAAATCCTTCATAAATCTCCTGTAATAGCCCACTAAACCTAGAAAACTTCTCACTTCGGTGACTGTTATAGGTCTCGGTCATTCTACAAATGCTTCAATCTTCTTGGGATCCACTTGAATGCCATCTTTGGATAACATGTGGCCTAAGAATGCCACTTGATCCAACCAAAACTCACATTTTGAGAACTTGGCATACAACTGATGCTCCCTTAAAGTCTGAAGTACCATTCTTAAATGCATAGTATGCTTTTCTCCTCTCTTTGAACAGACCAAAATATCATCAATAAAGACAATCATAAATCAGTCCAAGTTTGGCCTAAATACCTGATTCATCAAGTCCATAAAGCCTGCTGGAACATTAGTTAACCCAAAGGACATCACCAAAAATTCATAATGGCCATATATCGTCCGAAATGCAATCTTAGGTACATCTCCACTTCTAATTCTCAACTAATGATACCCCAACCTTAAGTCAATCTTAGAAAAACACTGAGCTCCTTGAAGCTGATCAAATAAGTCATCAATCCTTGGGAGAGGATATTTGTTCTTGATGGTGACCTTGTTCAACTATCTGTAGTCGATACAAAGTCGAAGGCTACCATTTTTCTTCTTCACAAATAACACCGGTGTACCCCAAGGAGATGTGCTAGGTTTGATAAAACCCTTATCAAGTAACTCTTGCAAATGCTCATTAAGCTCCTTCAACTCTGCCAGTGAAATTATGTAAAGTGGCATCGAGATAGGATCTGTACCAGGTATAACATCGATACAAAATTCTATCTCTCTGTCTGGTTGCAATCCTAGCAATTCTTTAGGAAAAACATCAGGAAACTCGCACACCACTAGTATATTCTCAACTGTTCCCATGTCCACCTTCGTATCTCTGACCACATCTAAATAGCCTTTACATCCTCTACTAAGCATCCTTCTAGCTATGATAGCAGAATTAAGATTATGAGGCACTGAACTCTTATCACCTCTGAATTGAAACTCTTCATCAATTGGGATTCTGAAAATCACTACCTTCTCTCAACAATCCAATGTAGCATAATGTCGAGCTAACTAGTCCATCCCCAAGATCACATCAAAATCGATTACATCCAATAATACTAAGTCTGCAAGCAACTCTCTACCTTCCACCAACACGGGACAAGATGGAAAGAATATGTCTGTCTCCAACTCGTCACTAAGTGGTGTCATTACAGATAAGGGAAATAACAATTTGGATGGTTGGCCACTCCATCCTCGAAGTAAGGACAGGTGAAACAAAAGAGTGCAATGCACCAGAATCAAATAAAACTATAGCCTCAAAAGAACACACTGAGAGAGTACCTGCTACCACCGTATTGGATGCCTGAGCATCCTAAGGAGTCAGAGTGAACACCCTTGCCTGTCCACATCCAGCCTACTAAGAACTAGAAGGCTGTACGAATCCTCTACCACTCGGTCTACCCCCAAATCTGCCTCTTGAACCTCGGCCCTGCTGGCCCACATACTGAGTCAGCCTCTGCTGAGGGTACATAGGTGCCTGGTAAGGCTGATGCACCTGTTGAAAGGGTTGAGCAACCAAAGATGAAGATCCCTTGGCATAAGAAGACTGATATCCGGTATTAGGACAAGCTCTGGAAATATGTCCAATCTTCCCACACCTGAAGCAAGCTCTAGTTAGCAAATGACACAGCCCCTGATGTACTCAGCCACAAGTAGGGCATGTACTGGGCCCCGAGCCTGAGCTACCATACCCAGAGCTCTGACTGCTACTACTACTACTGGCTCTAGGTCCGAATCTCAGAGGTCTACTACTCCGTCTGTTGTGTCTGCCACTTTTATGCACTTGATTACCTCGATGGCCCTGCCGTAAAGTACCCATAGTCTGAATACCAACACTACCCATATGAAACATAGGCTGCTGAATCCCCTATGTCATTACTACTCCACTACTACTGCTCGCATAAGTGTCAGGAATGGTGCCATGCATAATATGGCATCTCTCTAGCTGTTGAGCCTCCTCAATAACACTATCCAGCCTCTGGTCTCCAGTCCAAATACTGATGTAGGCTGCACCTAAACCTATCATGAATAACTCTACTGCTCTCTTGTCATCCTGCATGACATCTAGTGCATGATGACCCAATATGAGGAACGCATGGGTGTACTTTACAACTGACCTATCACCCTTACTTATATGCTATAGTTGCCATCTATAGTTATCCCTCATTGATGCTAGACAAAAGTACCACTGAAACTGCTCCTTAAATTCCAGCCAAGTCATTATAGTCATATGTGGCTGAATGGACTGCATGAACCAGTCCTGAGCTGCGGCCTGAACAAATAGCTTTATAACCATAATCTGCTAATAGTCTGTATAGCCTGTCTGAGTTTTGCCTCAATGGTGTTAAGGAAATCTAACGCATTTCCCATGCCATCAAAGAAACTCTTCCCACTCTGGAATACAGTAATGTTGCATTTGCATCGGACATCCCCTAATTCCTTTGTTGTAACATCGGACATCCCCTGATTCTCATGAGTTCCTCAGATTGGGTCGTCTTGCTCTAGATGTGATGCAAAAAGATAGAAGTGCAGTAGAGTTATTTGTGATGGGTTTAGGTGCAGCCTACATCAGTATCCAGATTAGAGATCAAATGTTGGACAATGTTATTGAGGAGGCTCGATAACTAGAGAGACGCCATATTATGCATGGCACCATTCCTGATCTTTATGCTAGTAGCAGTAGTGCAGTAGTGATGACACAGGTGATTTAGCAACCTGTGTTTCAGATGGGCAATGTTGGTATTCAGACTGCAGGTATTTCACAGCAGGGTTATCAAAGTAATCGAGCACATAAGACTGGCAAACACAATAGATGGAGTAGTAGACCTCTAAAATTCAGACCTGGAGCTAGTAGTGGTAGTAGCAGTCAGAGCTCTGGGTATGGTAGCTCAGGCTCAGGGCCCAATGCATGCCCTACTTGTGGCCGAGCACATCAAGGGCCATGCCATTTGCTGATTGGAGCCTGCTTCAGGTGTGGACTGATTAGACATCTTGCCATAGCTTGTCCTAATATTGGATCTCAGTCTTTTTATGCTCAAGGATCTTTATCTTCAGTTGCTCAGCTATTTTAGTAGGTGCATCAGCCCTACCAGGTACCTATGTACGCTCAGTAGAGGCTTACTTTAATGTGGGCCAGCAGGGCCAAGGTTCAGGAGGCAGATATGGGGGTAGACCGAGTGGTAGAGGATTCACACAGCCTTCCAGTTCTCAGCAGGCTGGCCGTGGACAGGCAAGAGTGTTCACTCTGACTCCTCAGGATGCTCAGGCATCTAATGTAGTGGTGGCAGGTACTCTCTCAGTGTGTTCTTTTAAGGTTAGAGTTTTATTTGATCCCGGGGCATTGCACTCTTTTGTTTCCCCTGTCTTTGCTTCGAGGATGGAGTGGCAACCATCCAAATTGTTATTTCCCTTGTCTGTAGTGACTCCACTTAGTGACGAGTTGGAGACAGACATATTCTTTCCATATTGTCCCGTGTTAGTAGAAGGTAGAGAGTTGCTGGTAGACTTAGTATTATTGGATGTAATTGATTTCGATATAATCTTGGGGATGGATTGGTTAGCTCGACATTATGCCACATTGGATTGTCGAGAGAAGGTAGTGATTTTCAGAATCCTTAATGATGAAGAGTTTCGATTCAAAGGCAATAAGTGTTTAATGCCTCATAATCATAGTTCTACAATCACAGCTAAAAAGATGCTTAGTAGAGGATATCAGTCTTCTTACGCTCAAGGATCTTCGTCTTCAGTTGCTCATCCATTTCACCAGGTGCATCAGCCCTACCAGGCACCAGCAGAGGGTAACTCAGTATGTAGGCCAGTGGGGCCAAGGTTCAGGAGGCAGATATGGGGGTAGATCGAGTGGTTGAGGATTCACACAGCCTTTCAGTTCTCAGCAGGTTGGCCATGGACAGGCAAGAGTGTTCACTCTGACTCCTCAGGATGCTCAGGCATCTAATGCTGTGGCAGCAGGTACTCTCTCAGTGTGTTCTTTTGAGGCTAGAGTTTTATTTGATCCTGGTCCATCGCACTCTTTTGTTTCCCCTATCTTTGCTTCGAGGATGGAGTGGAAACCATCCAAATTATTATTTCCCTTGTATGTAGCGACTCTACTTAGTGATGAGTTGGAGACAGACATATTCTTTCCATCTTGTCCCGTGTTGGTAGAAGGTAGAGAGTTGCTGGTAGACTTAGTATTGTTGGATGTAATAGATTTCAATATGATCTTGGGGATGGATTGGTTAGCTCGACATTATGCCACATTAGATTGTCGAGAGAAGGTAGTGATTTTTAGAATCTCTAATGATGAAGAGTTTTGATTCAAAGGCGATAAGAGTTTAATGCCTCAGAATTTTATTTCTACAATCACAACTAAAAAGATGCTTAGTAGAGGATGTAAAGGCTATTTAGCTATGGTTAGAGATACAAAGGTGGACATAGGAGCAGTTGAGAAGGTGCCAGTGGTGTGCAAGTTTCCTAATGCTTTTCTTGAAGAATTGCTAGGATTGCCACAAGATAGAGAGACAGAATTCTGTATCGTTGTTATACCTGGTACATATCATATCTCTATGCCACCTTACAGAATGGCACCTGCAGAGTTGAAAGAGCTTTATGAGCAATTGCAAGAGTTACTTGATAAAGGTTTTATCAGACCTAGCACATCTCCTTAGGGTGCACCGGTGTTATTTGTGCAGAAGAAAGATGGTAGTCTTTGACTTTATATCAACTACAAACAGTTGAACAAGGTCACCATTAAGAACAAATATCCTCTCCCAAGGATTGATGACTTATTTGATCAGCTTCAAGGAGCTCAATGCTTTTCTAAGATTGACTTGAGGTCAGGGTATCATTAGTTGAGAATTAGAAGTGGAGATGTACCTAAGACTGCATTTCGGATGAGATATGGCCATTATAAATTTTTGGTGATGTCCTTTGGGTTGACTAAGGCTCCAGCAGCCTTTATGGACTTGATGAATCGGGTGTTTAGACCATTCTTGAACCAATTTATGATTGTCTTTATTGATGATATCTTGGTATATTCAAGAAGTGAGGAGGAGCATGCAAGGTATTTAAGATTTGTGCTTCAGACCTTGAGGGAACATCAATTGTATGCCAAGTTCTAGAAATGTGAGTTTTGGTTGGGTCAAGTGGCATTCTTAGGCCACGTGGCATCCAAAGATGGCATTCAAGTGGATCCTAAGAAGATTGAAGTAGTTGCAGAATGGCTGAGACCTACAACCGAAGTGAGAAGTTTTTTGGGTTTAGCAAGCTATTACAAGAGATTTGTGAAGAATTTCTCCAAGATTGCAGCGCCCTTAACAAGGCTAACTCAAAAGAATGTCAAGTTTGTTTGGACTGACAGATGTGAAGAGCACTTCCAGTTGCTTAAGGACTTGTTGACTTCAGCTCCAGTATTGACTTTACCTTCAGGGAATAAAGGGCATACAGTGTACTGTGATGCTTCTTGAGTAGGACTGGGGTGTGTATTTATGCAGAATGAGAGGGTGGTTGCTTATGCTTCATGTCAGTTAAAGAAGCACGAGCAGAACTACCCCACCCATGATTTGGAAATGGCAGCTGTGGTGTTTGCTTTGAAGATATGGAGGCATTATTTATATGATGTAACTTGTGAAATATACACCGACCACAAGAGCTTAAAGTACATCTTTCAGCAAAGAAACTTGAATTTGAGACAAAGGAGATGGATGAAACTTCTGAAAGATTACGATTGCTCTATTCTTTACCATCCTGGTAAAGTGAACGTGGTAGTTGACGCACTAAGTAGAAAGTCAGTAGGTAGTCTTGCACACGTCAGCACAGAAAAGAGGCCAATCATTAAGGAGTTACATGAACTAATTGATCAGGGATTACAGTGGAAGATAACCAAGAAATGTCTTTTAGTTCAATTCAGAGTATGATCAGTGTACTTCGATAGAGTTAAAGTAGCTCCGAGAAGAGATCCACAGTTGCAGAAGATTGTGTTTGAAGTGCAACAAGGTCAATCCAGAGACTTTGTAATTCACAGTGAGGGCACGTTGCATTTGGGCACAAGGCTATGTGTACCAGATGTGGATGAATTAAAAAAGAAGATTATGGAGGAAGCTCATTTTTCTGCTTATAGTATTCATCTAGGTTCTACCAAGATGTATCATGATTTGAAAGATACATATTTGTGGAATGGGATAAAGAGAGACATTGCAAAATTTGTGTCCAAGTATCTTACTTGTCAGCAGGTGAAGTTGGAACATCAGAGGCCTTCAGGATTATTACAACAGTTGCCCATCCCAGAGTGGAAGTGGGATATGATTGCTATAGATTTTGTAGGTGGTTTTCCTCGTACATCAAGTGGCTATAATGCTATATGGGTGATAGTTGATAGATTGACAAAGTCAGCTCACTTTCTACCAATTAAGAAGATGTACTCTACTGACAGGTTAGCAAGATTGTATGTTAACCGAATTATTTGTCATCATGGAGTACCAGTGAATATAGTGTCTGACAGAGGAGCCACTTTTACTTCAGTCTTTTGGCAAGAATTACATAAGGCTTTAGGTACAAGGTTGGACTTCAGCACAGCTTTTCATCCTCAAACTGATGGTCATTCTGAAAGGACCATTCAGACTTTGGAGGATATGCTTCGGATGTGTGTGATTGATTTTGGTGGTCAATGGGACGCACACTTGCCATTGATCGAATTTGCATATAACAACAGTTATCATGCAAGTATTGAAATAGCTTTGTATGAAGCGTTGTATGGAAGAAAGTACAGATTGCCTTTGTGTTGGGAAGTTGGCGGGAGACAATTGACAGGACCAAAACTGGTGCAAATCACTTCTGAAAAGATACCCATCATTCAGCAGAGGTTAAAGACAGCGTTCAGCAAACAGAAGAGTTATGCAGACCCTAAGAGAAAGGATGTGTCACTCTCTGTTAGAGACTTGGTGTTTGTTAAAGTGTCTCCAATGAAAGGAGTGATGAGATTCGGTAAGAAGGGTATGTTAGCTCCAAGATATATCGGACCCTTCGAGATTCGATGTTGGCGAAGTTGTGTACAGACTGGTGTTACTGCTAGAGTTGTCACAGATTCACCCAGTGTTTCATGTCTTAATGTTGAGGAAATATGTTTTCGATCCTTCGCACATTCTTCAGCCTCAGACAGTGGAGCTCAGTGAAGATTTGGCGTATGAAGAGTACCTAGTGGCGATAGTGGATTGACAAGTTTGACAGCTTCGCACTAAAGAAATTTCAATGGTGAAAGTGCTGTGGAGCAACCATACGATGGAAGATTGCACGTGGGAGACCGAGGCAGTGATGCAAGTGACATATTCCTATCTTTTCCATTTATAAAAATCTTGTACTCCTTTTATTTATTTAAAATTCACAAACGAATTTTTATGAGGAAATATTGTAAACACCTGAATTATTTTTTTAAATTGTAAAATAAATTTCTGGGATTTACAGTGTTAATAAATATTTTATTAATATTGAGATTATTATTTAGTGAAATTAAATTTGAATTTTTGGTGTTGAATATTATTTTAATTATTATTTTATAAAAGTATTATTTTATATTTTATTGTGTATATTTTTGTGGTGGAGAGAATTAATTAGGTATATTATTTTTATATATGTATATTGTATAGTATTTTGATGGGAGAATTAGTATTTTAATATTATTATAAAAAAAAGGATAGAAATAAAAAAAATTAGGCCATTTCTTTTTTTTTTCTCTTTTTTTTTCTTATTCTTCTTTTTTTCTTTCTCTCGACCGGAGCAAACTAGACCGCCACTGCGACTTCTTCTCACCGCCGTCACCACCACATTGTGCCATCAGCTTCACCGTCCTCCTGTCAGCCGCCCAGCGCTACCATTCTTTCTCCTTTTTTTGGTTGCTTTTGATTTTGGCCGGAATTAAATAAAAATATTTTTATTAAAATTTAAAATTTAAAATTAAATACGAAACAAATAGAGTATTTTTTTTTAATTCAAATAAAATACTAAAAAAATACAATTTTAAAACGGAGGGAGTAATATTATACATATATTTTACTCTGAAATCGCGTTAGGCCCTTGGTTTTGGTTGTCTTCTAGTGGATACTGTTTTGCATTTAGTGAGTGAGTCTAATTTGGCAACCTATTTGTAATTTTCTCTTTTGAGAAACTTATTTCTAATAATTAATTGATTGAAGTGATTAGTGGAATAATTAATTGTAATAATTATTGGATAGGATCAATAATTAAGGACACGTGTTGTTAATATGTCACATGTACCAGTCTTTTCTATGTTAGTATCACTTTTTGATATGCGAGCGACAACGTAATCGACATAGCATCATCAGTAACCGAAAGATGGGTTTGGAAGTATAATGTGACCAAAATTAAAAGTTGAAAAATTAAGGTGTAAATAACCCCACCTTGTTTTTGGTCAAATAAATAACCCTACATTTCGCTAGCCTTTATTGTTGGCCAAGGATGATAATCACACAGGATATAGTATCTTTAGATACTTGTTAGGTAAATTTTACAAACGGTACTAAAATTCTGCACTCGATTATAAAATGGTAATATTATTTTAATTTGTATTTTTTTTTATCAAAAAATCAATTTTAATTATACCGAAAAGTTCCAAACACACAATCAGACCAAATTTGATGACATGGCAACTGAAGATACTCCATCAGCAGCCATATCATATGACACATCAGTAATAAAAAAATAAAAAGTGAAAAAATAAATAATAAAAGCTTTAAGTTAATGATGTTACTCGTTCAGAATTGAATTATTTTAAAATTCTCTCAACTGGTTCGAAAAGTAAAACATCAAATAAGTTGCAATAGTTTGCCGATGTGGTATACGATGTGGCTGTTGATGGGGCATTTCTAGTTGTCACGTTATCAAATTTGGCCTGATTGTGTTTTTGGGACTTTCCGATGCAACTAAAATCAATGTTTTGATATTAAAAAGATATAAATTGAAATAATTGTACCATTTTATAATTAAATGTAAAATTTTAGTTCCATCCAGAAAATTTACTCCATGCTTGTCACTCCAACAAACTTTTAAATATACAATATCTATTTTTTATTTCACTTATAAAAGCATAAAACATATTTTCAGCACATGAATCATGATCAAAACTAAAAAAAAAATTCATTTTGAAAAACCAAAATTAACTAAAAATTAAAATAATTAATGAATAATTAATTTCTAGGGGACAATGAACTAAAATTTTTTTTATAATTAATATGGACCAAAAATATATCAACAGATTTTAAAACCTTTGTCTCCCTCTTCTTTCTTGTCTCCTCCTGATCCCACTATTAATTTAAAAATTTCTCAAAATAATTACCCTATTAGCTTACTTTCATATAAATCATTGTTCAGTAATTCAATAAAAAAAATTTTAAAAAATAATGATAATAATGACTGAATACGCACAATGAATCTCATGCTGGATTTGGAGGGTATTCCGAATCACTCAATTTGTTGTTTAAAATGCAAAGGATATTTTTTAGGAGTAGATTTTTGCTTACATACAATTTACATACTACAATTAATAATTAATTCAAATATATTTTGGATATTTTTTACTTAAATATTTAGTAATTAGTATATATAAATAATTAATCAATACTAATAGATGTGTGTTAATAATTTAAAAATTTTGATTTATACTGTTGGTAACTAAAGGATAGCCACTACTGCAGTCTTGTATACATATTCCACTTTGATAAGTTAGAGTTGTTTACGTTACTATACTTGTTACTCTTTACAATTTTATATCTGTTTATATAATTTGTACCATTCAGAGTGTAAATATACAATTTTAGATACAATTCAGAATCTTTAAACTCAGTTCATTACATGGTATCAGAGCCTCAATATGGTCACTGAAACTGCTCAAATTTTGTCCTCGTCTGCCTCTCTCACATCTTCTTCTTCTTCCTCAACTCGTCCTTCTTCTTCAACCACTATGAGCTCACAACCTACTACCCCTAACCCGAACATCACCACAGCTCACACCTTTGCCATCAAACTTAAGCCGACTAATTATCTTGCTTGGCAAACTCAGTTTATCCCACTCCTTAACTATCAACACCTCATGCATTTTGTTGATGGAACAACATTTGAACCACCCAAGACACTTCTTACTGATTCTACCCCTCCAATCTCTATTCCCAATCCTGCTTATTCTGAATGGTTCAATAAGGACCAAATGCTCATGTCATGGATTCTTTCTTCCCTCTCTGAAGATATATTTCCCTATATAATTGGTCTCAAATCATCTTATCAAGTTTGGACTGCTCTTAATAAAGCTTTTGGATCCATTTGCCAAAACCGTCAACTACAACTCCATATTGATCTTCAGGAATTCAAGAAAATTGGTCTTTTTGTCTCTCAATACCTTCAAAGAACCAAAGCCATTGCTGATGAGTTGGAAGTTGTTGGAAGAGCTCTTTCCTTGGCTGAATTTAATGATGTTATCTATCGAAATATCGGTAGTGATTTTCATCCTATTATCACTACCTTAAATCTTTGAACTGAGCCCGTCTCCTTTCATGAATTACATGGCCAACTTATTGCACATGAAATTATTCTCAAAATTTCATAAGAACATCTGGTTGCCAATCTTGTTAACAAAGCACCATTGCTACCTACACCAAAACTGATTGATCCTTCATTCTCTACCCGCAGCAACAACAATTTTTCTCTGGCAAGAGTTCGTTGCCAGATTTGTGGTTTGCAAAACCACACTGCTGATAGATGCCGAAAACGGTACCACTCTAGGCAATAATCCACCTATTCCAATCGGTACTCCAGAAACTTACCGTAGGCATATATGGTATCCTCCCCTGCTTCTCCATCGGTTGTTGCTTTGCCATGGTATACTGACACTGGCACATCCCATCATGTAATGCCAGACATCTCTGGACTCTCCATCACTAATGATTATCAAGGCCAGGAACAACTCCATATTGCTAATGGGCAAGGTTTACCAATTCTTCACACTGCCTTTTTACAATTCACTCTTTCAATCGACCTCTTCATCTTAAACATATTTTACATGTCCTACAAATTCAAAAACCACTTTTATCTGTTCATAAATTCACTAATGATAATCATTGCTTTTTTGAGTTTCACCCTTCTCATTTTTTTGTTAAGGATCAGGGCACACGGGAAATACTACTCAAAGGAGAGAGTAGAGATGGATTATATCAGTTACCAAGATCCTCAAAATTTTAAGTTAATTCGGTCTCGGTCACTGCACCCTTTGAAGTTGGCATTCTCAGCTTGGACATGCCAATCTCCAAACCATAAATAAAATTGTTTGTACATTTAAATTACCTTGTTCATCCAAATTTAAAAAGGACATTTATTCTTCTTGCCTTCATGGCAAATTTTCTAAATTTCCTTTACCTTGTGTTGAACATCATAGTAGTTTTCCATTTGAATCAGTGTACTAAGATATTTGGGGACCCTCTCCTCATATCTCCTCTATCGGACATCGTTATTCATTTTGTTTATTGATGACTATACAAGATATACATGGTATTTTCCCATTAACAATTGAAGTGGAAACTCAATTTAATCTAAAAATAAAAAGTATACAATCTGATTGGGGCGGTGAACATCGCATTTTAAACACCTATCTTAAGACTTAGGGCATTATTCATCGTCTTGCATGTCCTTATACCCATGAACAAAATGGGTGGCAAAATGTAAGATTTGACATGTCGTTGACACAGGTCTTACATTGCTCTCTCACGCTATTATCCCTCTCAAATTTTGGCACTTTGCCTTTAAATCAACTGTTTTACTTATCAACTCTTTACCAACAAAAATTTTAAAGAATAATAGTCCACATTTTTCACTCTTCCATACACATCCAAAATACCACCAATTCAAAATTTTCGGTTGTGCTGTGTTCCCTTTACTTTGTGCATACCAAAAACATAAATTCTCTTTTCGCACAAGTTGTTGTGTCAATTTAGGACTTTCCCCAGTTCATTATGGTTATAGGTGTTTAGATATCTCTTCAGGAAAAATATATATCTCTCATCACCTGAAGTTTAATGAATCCTTCTTTCCATATAAAACTCAATCTGTTTTGCAGGATAAAGTCCTAGATGATTACAACACTTCTCCTTAGTTCATGGTAACTCATTATAATCTGCCATCTCTCTCTCCAGGTAATGTTTCTCACCCTATCTCAAATTCTACTTCTCTCCCCTCCCTATCTCAACCACCTCAATCCTCCCCTCTCCAACCTAATCCTCCTTCATTGTCCTTTATAAATCCATCTACACCAACTATACCACCTAAAACAACCTCACCTCCATCCATTCCCTTAGTTGTCGACTTTAGCCAATATCCACCTCTTATCCCCTCCACATCCCCACCTCCACAACCTGCACCCAATAGGACTTATCCCATGATCCTTCGCGATAAAACCATGCAACGTCGCCAAGCCAACCATGTCGTTCTTCACCCACCACTAACACCTTACATCGACTACACCCAAACTGAACCACTAACCTTTACCCATGCTTCAAAATATGATGTTTGGCGGCAGGCTATGACTAAGGAATTGCAAGCTTTGCACAAAAATAGAACATGGAGTCTAGTACCTAAACCTCAAGATTTCAATATTGTAGGGAACAAGTGGTATTCTGGATTATATGCAACGCAGATGGATCAATTTTTAGATACAAAGCTAGGTTAGTTGCAAAGGGTTATCACCAAAAGCCTGGCATTAACTAGACTGATACTTTCAGTCTTATTGTGAAGGCCAATACAGTTCGCACCATTCTTACATTTGTTGTTCAATTTAATTGGTCGGTGTGCCAACTTGATATTTCAAATGCATTTTTGCATGGTCACCTTGATGAGGATATTTAAATGCGCTAACCTATTGGCTTTCAAGATAAAAATAAGCCTGACTATGTCTGCAAACTTTATCGCTCCCTCTATGGCCTGAAGCAGGCCCCTCGGAGCTGGTATCTCAAACTTAGCAATTTTCTGCTAACTCTTGGCTTTCAAAATTCAATAGCTGACACCTCTCTCTTCTTTCTCAATGCTGGCACTAACAAATTATTTATCTTAGTGTATGTTGATGATATAGTGATTACAGGAACATCTCAAGCTATGATTGACAACTTTGTTGGCAAATTACAAAATGCCTTTCCAGTATGTGATTTGGGACATTTGCATTTTTTCCTTGGCATATAAGTTGTCTAAACTAAGTCTGGTCTCCTACTCACCCAATAAAAATATGTTGCTGATCTCTTCAAGCGCACCAATATGAGCCATGCCAAACCATATACAACACCCATGGCAAGTGCTCCTCCCTTGTCCAAAACCGATGGTACAACTTTAGAAAATGGAGATGTTTATCTTCAAGTAGTGGGAGCTCTTCAGTATCTCACCCTCATTCACCCTGATATTACCTTTTCTGTCAATAAGTTATGCCATTTCATGCATTGTCCTACCGATATACACTGGAAGGCTGTGAAACGGCTTCTTCGCTATCTTAAAAATAATTACTCTCATGGTTTGTCTATTGTTCAATCTCCTACCATGGATTTACATTGCTTTACTGATAGTGATTGGGGTGGGTGTCCAGACGATCGTCGATCAACAAGTGGATATGGTATTTATTTAGGTAAAAATTTGGTTTCTTGGAACGCCAAGAAGCAGCCTACCATTGCCTGTTCTTCAACCGAAGGCGAATACAAGGCTTTGGCAAATGCAGCTGCCGAAGCACTATGGCTGAAATCTCTTCTTACAGAAATCGGGTATCCTCCATCTTCAACCATTAATCTCTGGTGTGATAATATTGGTGCGGTTTATCTCTCTCCCAATCCACTCTTCCATGCTTGTACTAAGCACATCGAGCTAGATTACCATTTCATTCATGAAAGAGTGGCCACCAAGGAGTTTCAAGTTCGCTTTCTCTCTTCCAAGGACCAAGTCACAGATGCATTCACCAAACCACTGCCTACACAACGTTTTCTTCGACTTCAAGCAATTTCGGCATCGGTTTGCCGAGGGGTGTTGGTAACTAAAGGATAGCGACTACTGCAGTCTTGTATATTTGTTCCACTTTGATAAGTTAGAGTTGTTTACGTTACTATACTTGTTACTCTTTATAATTTTATATCTGTATATGTAGTTTGTACCATTCAGAGAGTAAATATACAATTTTAGATACAATTCAGAACCTTTAAACTCAATTTATTACATATACATAGGAAAACACTAGATGCAGGTAAACTTTGCACATCAAATTTGTTAAGTTTTTTATGTATTTAAAAATAAATATTCAAATTTTTTTTAAGAAAATAATCAAATCTTGATTGAAAAGGAAATAAAACATCTTCCATTACCTACTAGATTTGTCCTCTGGAATATATATAAATTATTGCAAATAGAAGAAAATGGAAAAAGATGGAAAAAGAAGGAGAAAATGGAAGAAAAAGGAGCTGAGATAGGCAACTAATGTGGTTAGTGCGGTGATTATATGGATGTCATATGAGTGATAATGTCACATATGCTCAGTCTATAAGAATTAACGGGATAGGATTAACGATTAAATTTTTAAATATTTGCTGAACTTATTAATTATAAATAAAATATTCAGAAGTTAATTGTAAAAGTATATAATTTTTAGGACTATAAATGTTATTATTCCTTTTATTTTTTATATTTAATTATGATAGCTATATCAATTTTATTTTTATTTTTAAGTCAAGGCGGTTGAATTCTATAAGATAGTAAAATTATTTTGAAATTTATTTTTTATATAATATTTTAATTTAAAATTTAACTTTAAATAATTTATTTTTATTCAACCAATAGATTCAATGTATTCACTAAAGAAAACCATCAGGTCAATTCTTAAATTTAAGCAAATTATCGATTGAATCATATTTTAAAAAATATTTCAATTTACTCCTTTAACTTTATGAATTGTGTTAATTTTATCCAATTTTATTTGAAGGACCTAATTATATTTTTAAAAATTACTTTTAGATCCTTATAAAATAAACTTGACACTTATTAAATTTTTTATTATCTTTTTCCTATAAGAAAAAGAATAAAATGTAAGGACATGTTTTTAGATTCTAATTTTTTCACTCTTAATATAAATTTAAAATTCAAGTTCTAAATATTTTCATAAATGTTTAATTTTTCACTAAAAATTCTTAATTTTTAATTATTTTAAAAATTACTTTTCAACTTTTAACCACATTATTTAGACATTTTTCTAATAGAGGTCAAACTAAAAAAGTATTAGATAAAAAAAAGAGAGAGAATTTTGAGATATAGTAGCTAAGAATATAAAAAAATATTAGTTTTCTGAAAAATATAAAAAATAAAAAAATAAAAATTTTATTATTACTATTCATCATGATAGTTAAAAGTAATTATTTTATTTATTTTTATTTTTATTAATATTAGTCTATCTAATAAATTAACTCACAAGTTATCACTTTTTTCTTATTATGTTTAATTGATCCATAAAAAGTTAAAATTTTATGTAAAAATTTAAAATTTAATTTTTATATTATTTTAAAATGATAAAATTAAAAATTAAAATTAATTTTTAAAAA
>CATIWM010229424.1:0-24481 GCA_949671775.1 Mallotus repandus
ACCAATCCTGTACAGTGCCCTAGTGTACATTGATGATATTCTACTTTTCTCTCCAAAAGAAAGTAGCCATGAAACTCTTCTCAGCCAATTTGCAGATCTCACAAAGAGGTATGAAGTTATGTTGTCTCCTACCAAGATGCAGATTGGGAAGGAAGAAATAGAAATCCTTGGAATGCAATTCAAGGATGGAAGTTATCAGCCTGGCCCTCACATTGCCTTAGAATTGTATAAATTTCCAGATGATAATCTGTCCATCAAACAAATCAGACAGTTTCTTGGGATTCTTAATTATCTCAAAGACTTTATTCCTCATTTAACTAGAAAGACATCCCCACTAAGAGCACTTTTAAAGAAGAATCCATCGCCCTGGTCAGAAGAGCAGATAAGAGCAGTTGTTCAACTTAAAAAGGATTCTCAGAATCTCCCTCATTTGCAAATTCCATCAAAAGGAAAATGAATCCTCCAGACAGATGCAAGTGACCAATTCTGGGGAGCAATTCTTCTGGAAGAAGATGATAATAAGAGAAAGAGAATTTGTGCCTATGCCAGTGGAAAGTTCACTGAAGGAGAGTGCCATTATCATTCAACTTTCAAAGAAATCCTAGCAGTAAACTATGGAATAAAGAAATTTGAATTCCATTTAGTGGGACATCATTTTACAGTTGTTATGGACTGTTCATCTTTCCCCAAAATGCTTGAATTCAAGGGAAAGACTCTTCCACATCCATAACTTTTGAGATGGAAAGATTGGTTCAATAAGTATGATTTTGAAGTGGATCACATTAAAGGCGAGGATAATCTTATTCTTGATCTTTTGAGCAGACTTGACATTTCTTGTGCAATAAGAAATCCCTTTTAAATAAAGATCCTTCCTATGATTTATATGTTCCAATCAGCTAGTAATTTCCTTGCAGAAGGAATTCCTCCCGAGCTTTCACCACAAATATCCCTTACAACCCTTACCAAAATAGCCTTAGAATAAATCTTCAAATATCAGTCTCTTTTGATAAAAAAACCACGAACCAATTTTCTTTGAAAGACTTGGATTTCACCCCAAATACCCATTCACCTGTGTTTTTAGTTTCCTTGATCAAAATCCTGAAAAAAACTCTATTGGCCAATGGAGCTTCTGGTTTTGCTCTGGTACTTGTGCCACTTACACTAGATAACTTTTGACTTACAACCATTAAAGCTTGTGAGATACCTTCGGCTGATAGAAGAACAACAAAGAACAAATCATCATCTTGTAACCTTTTTAAGATGGTTCCAAAAATTACCCAGGTGGAAGTCAAGATTAACAAATGAAGCCTACACACAACAAATTTCCTCAGCTGAGGATTGCCACTCTATAATCGTCTTCCATAGACCTTTTTTGAAAAGCAGAGAAGAATTCAAGCCAGTTCCTTGTTTCAATATCTATGGAACATATTATTTTTCAATGGTTCATCATATAATCTCTGATGTAGCTTATTCATCTCCTTGGAGAGAATTTCAAAGATTCATGTTTCAGAAGAATGGGATCATTCCTCAGGATATTTGGCCCAAGATTAATGAAGATGTACCATGGAAAATATATCCATCTGCTTATGGACAAAGTCTCGTTGCTGATAAAGATTTTTGGATGAAAGCCCATAATGAAGGAGCAAGTTCCAGCACAATATTAGGTCCAGTCCAGAATCAAGACTCAATTAACCAGAACTTTGTAGAGCCTTGGGAAATTGACCCAAGACTTTGACAGCAACTACAGTGGAGATGAAGGAAATTTTTCACCAAGCCACGAATCCATTATAAAGTAGACTGGTCAATTATCTATTTTTAAAACAACTTTAAATAAAGCAGAACTACTTCTCATGGCCTGCCTTTATCTTTGTCGGTTTTAATTATTATCTTGTCCTTTATGTAATAGTATCAGCTAGGTGTCATGTTAGTAATTAAATGTAATCTTTGTAATCTTTCCCCGATTGGCTTCTAGTTGATAAGCTCATCTGATGTAATAGTGCTCCTCATCACTATAAAAGGAGGTTTCAGTTTCGTTTGAAAGGCGGAGAACGATATACAGACACTGCTTGATAAATAAACACCATGAATTTCTAAAAACCCTTGCTTCTTTCTTTGAAGGTTTATTTTTAAGAATAATGATCTTCTCCCTACCTAGTTATTAATGAGTATGCTCTGTACTTGCCTTATTTGAGGATCTTGTACAACGAAAAGTTAATAACAGATATGTGATCTAGTTTACCAACTTCATTAAAATTATAAATTTGATTGTGTAGTTTCTGATTGAACATAAAAAAGAGACAGATTTAACGGGCCAAAAATTAGTTATTGTGTGTCGTAAGTACAACCTATACTAATCCATAATATGTTCATTCTTGGATTACATTATTAAGCTTATAATTTTAATGGAGCTCTCGGATTTGCATTCCACCTCTTCATCCATCTTGCGTCCTGATCACAAAAATATATGCAGGCGCATGCTATTGTTTGTTCTAAGGTTTTTGAAACAAAAACATTTTATATCCAAATTAGAAAATTTGTTTTAATAAAATAAATATTTATAACTTATAAAATAAAATAACATTTGATATTTTTATAATTCTTTAAATTAATATTCTTTTATCAATGTGTTCTTTTAACTTAAAACTAAGCTAGACATTTAAATTTGCTAAAATAAATTTTATTAATGCTTAGCACTATACTTTTATAATTGAAAATAAAACTATTAGACATCTAAACTAGTTCAAAAATATTTTAAGTTATATTTTTAGCAAGTAATTGATATGTTTAAATAATTAATTTGTAAATTTAAGAGATAAAATGATACAATGTGATGAATTTAAAAAGAACTATAAATATATAAAACTAATAAAATAAAAAATATATATATATATCAAGCAATGGTTTTTTTTGAACAAAAGCAATGGTTTAGTTGACTATAAAATACCTACATATGAATTTTACTTTTAAAAATTATATGATTGAATTCATATAAAACTCTGTTACAACTGTGACCTTGAAAATTTTGCATGGTCTACAAAAATTTGAGAAAAAAAAAAAAGTAACAAAGTTATCCACATTCACCCAATTAGAGATTTTTCAGAGATGTTGCTTTCGTTTCCATTGGGTATGTGTGGAATTGTCTATGGGTATAAGCAATTTGTGGATGGGAAAGAAACTTCAAGGACCTGATTTTTAATTATTTATTTTGGTTGTATGACTGAACTTTATTTAGATCAAAAGGACCCACATTGATGATTTGGAAAATGTTTATCCATGAATCTAATCTAATTGGCCCCTTTTTTTATTCTATGATTCAATTTTCCAAGAGAGGATACGATTATTATAAGGGAGAAATAAATAAATATTTATTAGACATTATATTACTTTTGGAAAAAAAAAAGTTTAGTTTAGAGAAAATAATGTTTAATTTGTAAAAAAAATTAACTAATGATTATATATGTAAATTTTTTTAATAAGAGGTTAAATGGTCTTAAAATTGATGGACAGTATAATAAAAGACAATCATTTCTTTTAAATTGAAGACGATATAATTTAATTCTCTATTTTAGTTTTCATATTGATAATTTTAAAATTTTTAATTTTTTATATCGATTTAATAAATTTAAAATATATTATTAAAATAAATTATTATATTTAAAATAAAAATTTAAAATATTTTCATGAAGATAAAAATCATATATATTCTAATTTTTATTTATCGTGGCTGGTTTTTATTTTTATTTTTTTCTGAAGATAAATTATTGTAGTAAAATAAAATAAATGATTTTTGAGCTGCCGCCATTCTTATCTGGACTACATTGAATATCTAAAAAATGAAAACTCTATGAGAGACGCACTCTTCTGCATGACATTTCAGAATGATACACTACAGTCTCTTCGTTGTATGAACGTTAACTGTCGGATGGTTCACTGATCCCCAATACACAATGTTGACCGCTAATCAGAAAATAACCATCGTACTCTCTATGACACTAGATGACGAGCCAACCGATATAATGTCGCCCAAGGCGCAAACTCACAGCTTGGAGAGAAATCACCACGTAGTTGATTGATATAACTCGGTCAACTCAACTCAGTTCCTCCCAACCCACAACTCAGTGGCCACAACAATGGCTTCTCTTCACGCCATTTCACCTCATTCACTCCTTCCTCTATCCAAGTCCAAGAAACCCAATTCGAGAATCCTTCCAAATTCTCATTTTCTTGGCTCAAAATTCACTCAGACGTTAACTTTCTCAAATAGCAAACAGCACAAAGGTGGAAACAGCTGGTTTTTAAACTCTGTTGTTCAAGAAGAGTTCGATGTTATCCCAGTACAGAGTGAGGACAGTATTGACCAGCAAGAAGGGATGGCTATGAGTCAGGTAGAGAGTGAAGGGACGGAATTGGCCACTCAGGTTACTGGATTTGGATCAAGTGAAGGGCAATTGTCCTTTGAAGGGTTCTCTTCTGCTTCTAGTTCTGGTATTGGTGATGATGCTGAAAGGAGACAGGGGGAATTGGAACTGGATAGATTAATTGATAGGAGTATCAATGCAACTATTGTCCTTGCTGCTGGTTCTTTTGCCATTAGCAAGTTGCTTACTATTGATCAAGATTACTGGCATGTAAGTATATACTAATGTTTCTTTCTTTGTTGCAAGAGGTGGATTTGGAGTGTGAATTATTGATGCTTTTTGTTCTAATTTTTATGGTGCGATAGAGAGAATTTTTATGAATTTTAATTTTTACTTTTGTGGTTGTTTATTTTACGTTAGCTCAATATTTTCTCGATGTGTTAGGGGTTAATTGTTACTGCTGTGATGTTAAATGGAGCTGGTCTTTGTTCATTCTGGTTTAGAACAATGTCAAAGCTTCTTTTTTTTTTTTATCATTATTTCATCTGGAGAGATCCTAATTATGAAAGAGTTTTTCACAGATGAAGTTGTTCTTCAATCCTTTTTCTTTTCCTGCATTGGGGCCATCTGAAATTTCTCGATGAATGACATTGCTTGACAGATGCCACTGGAGTGAAGTGACTGTTAAATCATTATTGCTGGTTCAGAAATTTTGCTATAAGAAGTTTCTTTATAAACTTTCATAATGAGAATCTGAATTCATTAATTCAGAAATATTGTGATTTCTCTGAGTATTACATAATTAGCATGCTTGGTTTTGTATGAGAATATCTGGAACTGTCGAAGAAATATTGCATCTCAAATGTCTCATTCTTTGCTTTTCTTTCAGGGATGGACCCTGTTTGAAATACTAAGATATGCACCTCAACACAACTGGAGTGCCTATGAGGAAGCTCTTAAGACAAACCCAGTTTTGGCAAAAATGATGATCAGTGGAGTGGTCTATTCTATAGGGGATTGGATCGCTCAGGTTAGAAAATGTAGCCAGATAAAAACAGTTGAATTCTTTTTTTTTTTTTTTTGCTTCTGTTGTAAATTGTTCCATCTATTGATTTATTTTGTCTCTTTACAGTGCTTTGAAGGAAAACCACTCTTTGAATTTGACAGAACACGGATGTTTAGATCAGGCATTGTTGGCTTTACATTACATGGCTCACTTTCACATTATTATTACCAGCTGTGTGAGGTGATTACTATAACTACATTTCTTTTATCATAGGTGATAAATCATGCCAATGACGAATCTGGGTTCAGTTAGATTATTTCCATGGTTTAAACGAGTCATTTTCTCTGTTCTCCAGGAGCTTTTTCCATTTCAAGATTGGTGGGTGGTTCCTGCCAAAGTAGCCTTTGACCAAACTTTATGGGCAGCAGTTTGGAACAGCATTTATTTTACAGTGCTGGGATTCCTGCGAATGGAATCCCCAGTCAGCATTTTTAGTGAATTGAAGGCTACATTCTGGCCAATGCTAACAGTAAGAAATCTCCTCTATAATTCTTCTTTTCACCATTAGTCTATGGCTAAACATTGGATAAACATTTTGGTCCTTATCTCTTTCTCGGCAATTGACTTAGGAAGAGTTGGTTTAATCTGCAAACATATCACTGGATTTTGTTCTTTCTTTCTCTGCATTTGTGCTAGATGTTTAAAAGGTTGAGTATACGAGCTAAATTTTCTGTTTCCTTTACTTGCTCTGAATTATTTGCTTGGCTGCAAGGTTTTATTTATCCTATGGACTATTTGACAAAAATCACTACTTTCGTAGTCTATAATCTTCTTGCTTACAACTTGGCTTATTTTTGTATTCCTTGATATGCAGGCAGGGTGGAAGCTTTGGCCATTTGCTCATCTCATTACATACGGTCTAATCCCAGTAGAACAAAGGCTTCTTTGGGTGGACTGTGTTGAACTCATTTGGGTGACAATACTCTCAACGTAAGTATTATTTATGGATTTTTTTTCCCATCTGAATGTTTGTGCATAGTTTATTCAAAGCAGAGAACGTTTACAAGGCTCTTCTCTGTTATTATGTGGATATGAATGACTAGATGGCTTCATTAATTCCACCATATTATTTAAATTTGCTAATGAATAATTGAGGCCACTATTTCATTTCATATAGTAATAACACTTTCTTAGCTCTCTGCTCCCCTGGCCTAGGTTGGGGATTTAACATTTTCCAAAAAAACAAAATTACGAAGAACGTAGATGTGCTAGATTCTTCTTGCAAATGCACAGATGTCTGTGTGATCTTTGTAACTCCAATAATTTTTTAAAATGTTTTGTGGTCATAGGATTTCTTTGGGTTATGTTGTCATAAGTTCTTATTTGGAGATATTAGAGCTGAATGACCACAATTTTTCTGGTGGTCCTAGTAGCCACGTGGTCAAAGAATTTCATGGCATCTTTCATTTCAATGTGCTAGTTGTGGTGTATATGATAGTAATGTGTGTGGACATATTTAAGAGAAAGCTAAGTTCTGCGTTTAGGACAGCGACTCGTTTTGTTTTTGTCCTCTAGTCATCTAGTTGCTTCCATTTCTTATAAGTTTGTCACAGCTATACTATAACATGGTAATCCTTTGTCATTACCAGATATTCAAATGAAAAATCAGAAGCGAGAATAGCCGAGGCACCAGTAGAAGCCAGTGCCGGTTCTTTGTCGAAGGGTCCCACTGAGGTACATGAAGAAACTGGTTAATGGTCACAATTATATATAGATGCACAAATAGCTGCACAAAACAACTTATAATGTACTTCTACTTTCACTTCTCTTAATTCTGTGTTTCCGTTACAGGAGTAGATTAAGTGGAAACAATCTGAAGGAGAGATTAAAAACACAATGAGTTGCTGAGGTTGGTTGTAAGAATTGAGAGCTGAATCAGTAATTCGATGATCGGGGAATTGATATGGAAATTGCAACACAGGAAGTTGGTGGACTAGCAGGCTTGAGTTATCATCATATGTCATATATATTGCACAAATATTTGCATAATTGCATTTATTTATATTAAGATTTTTATAGTTTGTACCTTGTAGATAGTGCTCTTCTTCTATTCTGTAAAAATTACATTCATGGTGCTGGAAAGTTTTTATAGAATATAGAAACTTTTTCCTTTAGCATCCTCTTGTGTATCTACTCATCCGTGCTAGCTGATTGTTGGTCTGCGTTGAACTGCACTAAGCTGTTATGTGTGAAACTGATGAAACCCTATAACGTAGATGGGAAAGGTTGATTCCTAGAGCATAAAAGTATATAGCAGCAGGCATCTTGATATTAGCAAATTTTTTTTGAAAGATGCTAATTTGAATAAATGACCCTAATTGAAGCAAAAAATGGGGTTCAATAATTTACTTGGTGAACTGTGAAGACAAGTAAAAATAATAATAAAAATAAATAAATAAATAAATAATATAGACAGCGCATGATCATTCTGGCTGTTCATTAATCTACTGCTGCAAATTAACTGTGGGTGCGTCCACAAACTCTTCAAATTTCGTCACACTTTGACATGAAGAAAATGTCAATGACAATTTTTTGTGCATCAATCTGTATAAATCCTGTTCAGAATTCTGCAAGAATTTTAACATAATTAGTCTATTTCTACTGATAAAGTTCTACACCAGAAAAAAAAAAAAACACTAGAGAAGCAAATAGATCTGAACTTTTGCCAAAATTTAAAGGTAACAGACACCATAACTATCAACACTTACACCACATCAATGCATCATATGAACAAATCTTGTTCCTTGGAAAAAAAAAAAAAAAAAAAAGCCAACCTGAAAAATATACAGAAAACGAGCCAATAGAGCATATCCATACGTTTCAGCTTTGTACAATGAGACATTAGCACTATCCCAACTATATGATCTCAGCAATATCACATGGTCGACGCTCAGGTATAATACTTTTTGGTGTATGTAAAAATATTCATTAAAAACAACATTGGTCTGACTGCTCTCTGCATCGTACAGAAATAAAGATTGGATTCCAAGTGGAAATGTTTGGTAAGAGGGTTAAAAAAAAATGCAAGTTTTAAGCTTGTCTCAGCCTTTGCTAAGGACGGGTGATGCGGTCACCACAAAAATAAACCTTTGAAGATAAAGCAACCCAATTCGCATGCCTAACAGAAATCTTATCTTGCATGTGTAAATGTTTCAACGCCTCATGATCTGTATACAAAATAAATTTTCGCTGAAACAAATAATGACGCCAATGCTTAATAGCTTGAATCACAACATAGAATTCGACATCATAATTGCTATAACGCAATCTGGACCTGACAACTTCTCACTGAAATACGTCACTGGTTTGCTATTTTGACTCAGAACAACCCAATTCCCACCTTAGAAGCATCTGAATGCAACTCAAAAGGTTGATAAAAATCTGGAAACATTAAAATAGGAGCTGTAGTAAGGCATAATTTAATCAACTCAAACGCCTTTTTTGACTCATCTGTCCATATAAATTTTTCCACCTGCCTCATGCAATCAGTGATAGGCGCCATAATGCTGCTAAAATGAGGAATAAAACGCCTATAAAATGAAGCCAATCCATGGAAACTCCTCACCTCAGTAATGGTAGTAGGTTTTGGCCAATGTTTCACAGCCTCAACCTTGGATTCATCTACCTGTAGTCCCTGACCCGACACAACATACCTAAGAAATAACACATTGGTAGTAAAGAAAGCACACTTTTTAAGGGCAGCATAGAATTTTTCCCTACGCAACACAGTGAGGACTTCTCGCAATTGACTAAGGTGCTCATCCGGTTTAGCACTATAAATCAAAATATCATCAAAGTACACAACAACACACTTACCAATGAAAGACCTCAAAATTTGGTTCATAACACACATAAAAGTGCTTGGTGCGTTTGATAACCCAAACGGCATGACTAGCCACTCATACAACCCTTCATTTATCTTGAAGGCTGTTTTTCGCTCATTTCCAGCTCGAATCCGAATTTGATGATAACCACTCTTCAAATCCAGTTTAGTAAAAACTGTAGCCCTACTGAGCTGATCAAGTAAGTCATCTAATCTAGGAATAGAAAGATGATACCTGACAGTTATTTTGTTAATGGCCCGACTATCAACGCACATCCGCCAAGAATCATCCTTTTTTGGTGTCAGAAGGGCTGGCACCGCACAAGGACTCAAGCTCTCGCGAATATATCCCCTAGCCAGCAACTCTTCCTCCAACTCTTCTTGCCTCCTCAATTCTTCATGCTCACTAGGACTCATCCTATAGTGTGGTCAATTCGGCAAGGCTGCACCTAGTTGAAGATCAATTTGATGTTGGATATCTTGCATATGATGTAACCCTTTAGGCAATTCCTTTGGAAACACATCACTGAACTCTTCTAGGAGTGGTAAGACTGCATCAGGAACCATTACCTCTTTGTCCACCAACTTTCCAAATAGAACATAAATAACTTCAGATTTTTGCACTTCCCTGTCAAACTGCGCCAAGGTTAATAAATTAACACAACCTTTGTTGTCTTTCTGCACCTGTTTGGACTGATCATGATCCTTATTAGGCACTAACACAATTTTCACTCCTTCAAACATAAAACTGTAAGTGTTAGTCTTCCTGTTATGAGTCACATCTCGATCAAATTGCCAAGGCCATCCCAACAACAAATGACATGGATCCATGGCTATCACATCACACCAAACCTCATCTTTGTATTTTTCCCTGATAGAAAAGGAAATCAAGGCACGCTTTGACACTGTTACCTCGCCCCCTTGTTTCAACCATGCCAACTTGTAAGGCTTAGGATACTTTTCAGTTTGAATTTTTTATTTTTGGACTGCCTCTACCGCAATTATATTCTCACAACTACCTCCATCAATCATAAATCTGCAAACTTTTCCCTTAATAGTGCATGTAGACTGGAAAATATTATTTTGTAGCCATTCATCATTAGGAACTCTAGGTGTTAGGCAGGACCTCCGCACTACCAAAGTAGCCCCTACATCACCAGTCATGAACTCCTCATCAATAGAATCTGGATCAAATACTAGATCGCCTATTAAGTCAACAATCTCTTCATCATCATATTGTTCATCTACCTCAGCAAACATTACTTTTTACCAGAAGAATTCCTTGACTGGTTGGCTACAGTGGAAGAGATCTTAGAGTTTAAGGGGGTGCCAAAGGCCCAACGAGTACCACTGGTGGCAACCAGGTTTCGAGTTAGGGCGATGGCTTGGTGGTAGCAAAATAAACAGACCCGAGTCTGGTTGGGCAAGTAAAAAATCATGACTTGGAAGAAGATGAAGAAACAGATGTGTGCCACTTTCTTGCCTTTTAATTATCAACATTTAATGTATCAGAGGTTGTAGAATTTGAGGCAAGGGAACCGTTCAATTGATGATTATATAACTGAATTTTACCAGCTGATTACTCGCAATGAGGTGCATGAGATAGAGGACCAATTGGTTGGTCGATATATTGGGGGTTTAAGAGAACAAATTTTAGAGAGAGTCAACATGTTTGATCCTATGTCTATTTCTACGACACACCAACAGGCTTTGCAGGTCGAAAAGAGGCGACCAGGTGGTTTTATGCAAACTTCTAAATTTGGGAGTGCAGGAGGCAGTAGTGTTGTGAGTCGTGTGAGTGATAGAATGGCCTAAGGGGTTGCTGCAACCAAACCAGGGTTAGTGCCAACCACTGCACAAAAGGTTGGTTCGAGTAATGGGATTAAATGCTTTGCATGTGGAGAAGTAGGTCACAGGCAGTATGAGAGTAAAAAGAAGGGAAAAAAGTAATGTTTGCTGAGGTAGATGAACAATATGATGATGAAGAGATTGCTGACTTAATAGGCAATCCGAAATTTGATTAAGATTCTATTGATGAGGAGTTCGTGATTGGTGATGTAGGGGCTGCTTTGGTAGTGCGAAGGTCCTACCTAACACCTAGAGCTGCTAACTCATGTGTGTTCACGTGCATGGATAATTAACCCACTCACATGGATTAATAAGTCGCGTGGGTTATAAATCAACCCATAGTGTTTTTTAAGTCACTTTTTGGGCTATTTTTTAAAATTTTAATGTCTTGGAGGTCCTTTGGGCCTACTATGTCTGGTTTGGTGACCTTTTTAGGGTTCATAGGATTTTTCTAGCATTCAGACATGATTCAAACTCAAAACTAAAGAACCGGGCCTTTAGAAACTTCGATTCAACTCTTTAAGGCCTTAGTTCAAGGCTTTCGAGTTTCAGTTTCACACCTAAGGCTCAATTTTCAAAGTAGATCCCTTACTTAGACATTTTAAAAGAGGTTTGGTCTTTTGAGTTTTTGATTCAATGACTTGGGCTCTCGGTTCACTGATTCAGATGCTCGGCTAAGGGTTTTGGGGTTTGCTACTTTAGAAGCATGTTATGGGAACCTCTTGAGAAGTTATCATCTATCTAGTCGACAGAAGACTTTTGTAATTAGACCGCTTTGGGGAACCACTAAAAATCAAGTGTTAACAGAATCACATACTCTCGCATCAATTTCATATCAAAAATTTTCTCTACAAAATTCCTCGTGAATTCTGGAAAAATGCAACAAATTACTTCTTGTAATTTCTTGCAATTGAAATGCTTTTGACTTTCCTACATCATGAAATCAAAGTAAATCTCTATATAATTATTGTAATTAATTTTCATGGACAAAGTGAAGAAACAATCTCATATTGATCATCACTACTTGTGGACGAGCATGATTATATATGTCTCTCATAGAAAGTAGTATTTGTATTGCATTAATTTTATCACGGCGGCATATTTCTTTCTTGAGAACAACTTCAAGAACTGAATTGGGAGGAACTACCTACATATAATTCTGAGTAATATTGGCTGGTACTTATTGAGTTTTAGCTTCTATTTTACCTTTGTTCCTTGCTCTCATACTCACATTTGTTCAACATTTTTTTATTTCTTCCATTGGTGTCCAAAAGCATGGATGTAAGCACAAGATTTCAGTGCTCGCCCTGGGACAAGAATAGAATACACTGTGAACAATAGTAAGTTGCATAAATATTTAATTATATATAGGTTTAAATGTTTTATTTTGGTCCTTGAACTTGAATATATAATGAAAATTTTAACTTTGATTTCTAACTTTTTGCCTTAATTATTAAAAAAATTTAAACGGGTTTAATTATCCCGAATTTTTTACCAAAAAATATCAATTAATAAAGAAAAATTCTTCCTACTCTAAGTATATTACATTCAATGGCTAAATTTGTGACACGTACTTTATAGTTGACAATAAAAAATGTGACACATATTTTTATGTTACAAATACAAACATAAACTATATATATTACATTTAAAATATATAAATATCTTTCAATAATAAAAGTGAATACCCTTATATTGTCCACGAAATTTGAAATTAATTAATGACATTATAAAATTTGTAGACTAATTAAACTAAAAAAGTTAAAATTCAAGTCAATTGATCATCATGAACAAATTCAAAAGGCACATACAAATGATATCATGCATAGACAACATTTTAAATTTAGAGATGTCATACTGATACCAAGGTCACTTGAGCAAATTTAGAAGATGAGTTACATCCTTAGGGAGATGTTGATATTGGAGAATTTCATGATTCAATTTTACCAAATCTTTGACGTCTTTTTTATGTTCACAGGCTTGATTATAATCATATGGTAACTTTCTAGCCCACTTATACTCCGCAATATTTCCTTCCATACAACAATACTATCCGTATATAATGATCCATGTGCCATTCCTTTAGCATATAAAGCATTCACCTCCATGATAATACCTCTAACATTAAGTGAATACAAAGACTAAAATATCAATCACTATTGTAGGGAAAGTTATGTAAGACTTAACTACTTCATATACGTGCTCACACACACAATTCTTAGCGATCCCATCAACACATTTTGCACACTTGACTATATAATTAATATCAATAAATAGGTTTGGCCAAGGGTTGATTTTGGTCTGGAACTTGCCCGACCAAATCCGAGCCCGGGACTAGTCAAATTTGGAATCAAGCTGCACCGGCCCTAACCCATTGGGAGAATTGGTTCAGGACCGGTTCCTCCCCATCCGAAATCGTGAACTCGTTCAGGTGCCAAATCACCAAATATTTAAAAAATAAAATTTTTTACTTTATTGTTAGGTGGTTGTGCATTGGGCCTTCCTCCCACCAAGTAGCCATTTAAAAACAATTTGCAAATTGTATGTGAAATTATAGTATATATTTATATATTCAATCATTAGTGTATTACATTTAAAATTTATAAATATCTTCCAATAATAAAAGTGTATACCCTTATATTGTCCACGAAATTTGAAATTAATTAATGACATTATAAAATTTGTAGACTAATTACACTAAAAAGTTAACATTCAAGTCGATTAATCATCATGAACAAATTCAAAAGGCACATACAAATGATATCATGCATAAATGAAATTTTAAAGTAAGAGATGCCATACTGATATCAAGGTCACTTGAGCATATTCAAAAGATGAGTTACATCATTGAGGAGATGTTGATATTAGAGAATTTTATGATTCAATTTTGTCAAATCTTTAATGTCTTTTTTACATCCATAGGCCTGATCATCATCATACAGTAACTTTACCACCCACTTATACTCTATAACATCATTAATTGCATATAATATTTCCTTTCATACAACAATACTATATGTAGATAATGATCCATGTGCCCTTCCTTTAACATGCAAAGCATTCACCTCCATGATAATACATCTAACATTAAGTGAATATAAAGAACAAATATCAATCATTATTGTAGGGAAAGTTACATAAGACTTAACTACTTCATGTGTGTGTGCTTACACACACACAATTCTTAACAATCCCATCAACACAATCTACACACTTGACCATATAATTAATATCAATAAATTGGTTCGAAATTGGCTCAGCCAAACCCGGGCCTGGAACCAGGCTGAACCTACCCTAACCCGTTTGGAGAATTGGTTCAAAACCAGTTCCAATTTCGAACTAGCGTGAATGGTCTCGAACCGCCAAATATAAAAAAAAATTTTACTTTATCTTTTTGGGGGGAGAGGATGGTGGTGCATTAGGCCCTCCCCTACCTAGTAGCCATTTAAAAATGGCTAAATGGCTACTTTATAGGGGGAGGACCCAAATCTTTGATGTCCTTTTATATCCACAAGTTTGATTGTAATCATATAGTAACTTTACTGCCCACTTATACTCCATAGCATCACTAATTACATATAATATTTTCTTCTATACAACCATACTTTCCGTATATCATGATCCATGTACCCTTCCTTTAGCATGTAAAGCATTCACCTCCATGATAATACCGCTAACATTAAATGAATACAAAGACCAAAATATCAATCACTATTGTATGGAAAGTTATATAAGACTTAACTACTTCATGAGCGTGCTCACACGCATTATTCTTGGTGGTCCCATCAACACAATTTTGCACACTTGACCATATAATTAATATCAATAAATAGGCCTGGCCAAGGGCCAATTTTCGTTGGGAATCGGTCTAGTCAAATTCAGACTCGAAACCGATCAAATTAGGAACAGGGCTGAACCGACCCTAATCTATTTGGAGAACCGGTTCAAGGTCAGTTCCATCCGATTCGAAATCTTGAACCGCTGGTTCCAGTTCCGAACTAGTGGTTCGGGATATATTAAAAAAAGAATTTTTTTTACTTTACCGTTGGGGGGCTATGCATTGGGCCCTTCCCCCATCAAATAGCCGTTTAAAAACAATTTACAAATTGTGTGTGACATTATAATATATATTTATATATTCGATCATTAGTGTATTACATTAAAAATATATAAAATCTTTCAATAATAAAAGTGTATACCCTTATATTGTCCACGAAATTTGAAATTAATTAATGAACATTATAAAATTTGTACTCATTAAATTAAAAAGTTAAAATTTAAGTCGATTGATCATCATGAACAAATTCAAAAGGCACATACAAGTGATATCATGC
This sequence comes from Mallotus repandus, assembly GCA_949671775.1. Lineage (NCBI taxonomy): Eukaryota > Viridiplantae > Streptophyta > Magnoliopsida > Malpighiales > Euphorbiaceae > Mallotus > Mallotus repandus. The sequence goes on from CATIWM010229424.1 coordinate 15,430, forward strand.
ATAAATTAAATTTTACAAGTTAGAGATGTCATACTGATACCAAGGTCGCTTGAGTATATTCAGAAGATGAGTTACATCCTTGGGGAGAGGTTGATATTGGAGAACTTCATGATTCAATTTTGTAAAATCTTTGATTTTGTTTTTTACATCCACAGGCTTGATTATAATCATATAGTAACTTTACCACCCACTTATACTCTGCAACATCATTAATTACATATAATAGTTCCTTCCATAGTAGATAATGATCCATGTGCACATCCTTTAGCATGTAAAACATTCACCTCCATGATAATACATCCAACATTAAGTGAATACAAAGACCAAAATATCAATCACTATTAGGACCGGTTTCGGTTCCGAATCGACAGGAGCGATCCCGAACCGTCAAATATAATTTTTTTTTTTGACTTTAGAAGAGAGGGGGGGGGGGGGGGGGTGGGGGTTCTGGGGTACTGGGGTAGGATGACCCTCCCCCCACCTAGTATAAGTTGAACGACTACTTGTAGGGGGACATATATGTGTGTGTGTGTACTAATTTATTATTAAAAAAAAAAAAGACAATTTTATCCAAAATAACAGCTATTTTAGGGGGATTTTTAGGAAGTTCAAAAAATTATTTTTGGTGTGTATAAATAGAGTTGAGGGGGAGTCATTTTTTCTCACAAAATTTTTTCTCTCAATTCTCTAACTCTATCAATTTTCTTTTTATATTTTCTCAAAATACTCATTCAAATATTCAATATTTATTATTTATTCAATTATAATCTCAATATTCTCTTACTCTATTAATTTATTTTTTATTAATTTCACTCTCAATTTTTTTATTCACTTCTCAAATATTTTTATTCAATTCTCAATTTTTTTTATCAAAAAATGACAAGTGGAAGTGGAAGATCAAGATCACAATATTTTGGTGAATCACAACCAAATATTTGTGATTCAGATAATATGATGGGTAATTTGTAAGATGATTTTTCAACACAAGAAAGTCAAGAAATTTGTGTGGAAGAACTTGCAACAAATATTTCACAACAAGGTGAAGAAGAAAAATTCAATCACAATTAGATATTTTCAAAGTTCATTTTAAGCGGCAATGAAATGTGGATGGTAATTTTGATGTAATTTATAATTATTATGGTCAAAAATATAAATTTAAAAGTGGAGGTTGCTATGACATATTTAGAAGGCAATTGAGGAGTATGCAGATCCGGAGCCATAGATGATAAATTCAATATGGAAGTAAATGGAAGTTGAGTAAGATGGAAGCCTGAGAATTGTGAGGTTACAAAGGGATAGGGAACATGGTATGATGATGGGAAAGGATGGAGAAGAAAAAGGAAATTGGGTGAGAGGAGTGAGATTTGAAGCATAAAAAAATGGTCCAAATGGATAAAGAAAAGAAAACTAAGTCGGAGGAAGGAATGAAGAGCTTGGTGGAGCATCTGACACTAATGTAGCTGAGATGTTGACATCTTGGGTGGAAGCTATAGAGTGCGACTTCACATGAACTAAGCAAGGCTGAGGAATGAGAATACATGCATCACTTGCAGTATGGGGTATTTAAGCTGAAGCTTGTTAGCGTGCACATTGTTGATGACACCGCATTATCTCCTCATTAACAACTCCAATATTTTGTAAGTGTTGTGGAAGTGGGGCAGGTTCTGGTGTAGGGTTGGGGTGCGATATATCATTGCTAACTCTGCGCCTATAATCATTAATTGCATTTTGGGCATTGTGGATAATTTGATTGGCCTGAGATAAATCTCGAGTCGACAAGATATGCTCAAAACATTCAGCCTACACATTGTAAAGAAAAAAACTATGACAATTTAACAAATAATTATACAAGATAATTGAATGAGAAAATGAAATAGAATACGTAAAAGTACTCTCAATCGAGCACTAATGGGTGTGATCCATTGACTTGTGATTGAACGGTACAAATCCAAATACTGGGAATGGTAACGTATGTATCTATGTGAAGGTTGACCTACCACAACACTATAAGCCTGACGCCCCTAAAAGATCCAACCAATGGGCATGTTTAACTGCCCAATTAGTGTCATGATTTTGTAAGTTATTATGATGAAAAGCACCTAGGCGGAAAGGAGGATGAGGAAAGGGTTGTACAAATCTAAATTGTCGAAGTACCCGATTAGGATAGTGTCATTCAACAATGTGGATGCATATGAGAGGTACTATAGACTCCTATATGTCACACCCTTATAAACAATAAGTGAGAAGATGTTGAATGACATCATCACTGTAAGGCTCTCGGATAATTTGTATAAAGAATTAAATTTTTATTAAGAAATTGCATAAATAATGTAAACAATTATAAAAAATAAAAATATTATTCTAGTGAAAGTTGTACCTCATCCTCACGTGCATTGTTAAATGCCAGTCGAATGTCAGTAATGACATATATGAGAATGGATGTAATCCCACGGGGTCTGCTTCAACTGAAATAATTGAATTTACGAGTTAGTAAAATAAGTTTGTAACTACAAGTTAAAAAAAATTAATATACCTTTGTCCAAGAGTTGCATCTGAAGGTATAGTCCTATTACGCAGTGTAGGAGTGAGAAAAGGAAATCGCTCCCAAGCTCATAGTTGATGAAGAAATAGTGAGCCTCTCATCTGTGCCACTGTTGGTAGCCTCAATAGTCGATAAAGCTCCTTATATAGGAAAGCCAAACATGCAGATCCCTAACTATAATGACCTATTATGTCAATATTGTTTAAAAACCGAAGGAATTGCAAGCTGACTTTCCCAATACTACTAGTAGGGAACAAAATCGATGAACAAAGCTGTAAAATGCAGGTACTTGTATACCTGTGCAACGTCATCCAATCAACATATAGTGGCAATCTGAGAAGTTAAATAAATAAATGTTTTTAACTAACTAATTTTCTTTTAATTAACTATTTTTTTTCACTAACTGCATAATAAAATTTTCAATCAATAAGTAAATAAATAATATTTTTTACCTAAGTACATAATTAATACACTTGTCACTAAAAAAATAAAATAAAATAAATTTTTTCACAATAAATGAAATAAAAATCTTCACTAATAAAATATCCACATATATGATACCAATAAGTATACCTAACAAAATATAATAATTTTTACCAATAATCAACATATTAAATAAAATAAAAATTTTATAACTAAATAGATAACTTTTTCCCGTAACTAATTACATAATTTTTTTAACTAACTAGCTACACATTTTTCACTACCTAAATAAATAAAAATGATTCACTACAAAATAAGTATATAAATTTTTTTAATTAAATAAAAAAATTATATAAATAATACATTATATAAATTTTTCTTACTAACTAATTAATTTACCAATAAATATCCAATAAAAAATCTTCACAACTAAAATATCCATAAATATTTTACCTCCAAGTATAACTAACAAAAATATAACAATTTTTACCAATAATCAACATATTAAATAAATATATTTTCACACAGCTTACATTTTTAGCTTTAAAAGTCATCTCCTCAGATCACCTTCTACAAAATAAAATAAAAAATATATAAGACAATATATAAAAATATTCACTAACTATATTTTCACTAAAACATTTACCAAAAAATTCTATATCAAAATAAATAACATTTTTTCCAAACTAATTACATTATTTTTTTAACTAACTAACAAAACATGTTTCACTACCTAAATAAATAAAAGTGTTTCACTATGAAATAAATATATAATTTTTTTAACTAAATAAAAAAACTTATAGAAAGACATGATATAAATTATTATTACTAGCTAATTAATTAACCAAAAAATATACAATAAAAATTAACACTACTAAAATATCTGTAAATATTTTACCAATAATTATATCTAACAAAATATAACAATTTTTACCACTAATCATCATATTAAATAATTTTATTTTTATACAACATACCTTTTTAGCTTTATAATTTACCTCCTCAAGATCACCTTCTACAAAATAAAAATATATAAGACAATAAATAAAAAAATATTCACTAACTCTATTTTCACTAGAATATAAAAAAATTCTGTAACTAAATAAATAAAATTTTTCCCTAACTAATTACATTATTTTTTTAACTAACTATATAAACATTTTTTTACTACCTAAATAAATAAAAATGCACAAAATCATAAAAAAATAAATTACAATTTACCTTTTATCTTCAATATCACATCCTCAATAAAAATTTCTAAAAATACCAAAACATCTTAAGTTAAAAAAAAAATTGAGAGAAGAAGAAGAAAAGCAACAAGTCCCAGTGCTTGAAAGAAAAAGAATATGAAACTTATGAAGAGAGAAATAAAATGATGTATGTATTTTTAATACCAAGTACTGAAGGGGAGAGAATTTAAAAGCAAACTTTTTCACCCATTATGCCAGTCAAACTGGCGGATTGAGTGAATGTGGGTGAATCTTTCCTGCTGGATGGGACGGGGTGGGCATGCCTATGGGCAAAAGCCACTCCACCATTGTGGATGGCGGAATGAGCTGATGCTGCAGTAGCCTATCTTGTCTTATGGCGGAATGAGCTGATGCTGCAGCAGTGTTGGCAGGCTCTTTCCGCATATATATATATACTAGTTAAAAATCATATACTTTGTATGTAAATAAAAATTTTTAGACTCATAATAGTAAATAAATTATTAATTAAATATATATTTTGACATTCTTATTATTATTACTACTATTACTACTATTATTATTAAATAAAAGTTTTTTAAAAATAAAAATATTATTTATTTATATGATAATTTGATATTAACTTAATATAGTTATAATTCATTGAAATTTTGTATAAATCTTTTATTTAAATAATTATATGATATTTTTTTCAATATTTTTTTATAATCAATATTTTTCTCAACTCTATAACTAATTTTATATAAAATATATTATGGTCATAATTAATCATAAGATAATAAAACATTACTAATTATTTTCTTAATGAAAAATTTAAAAATAATAAAAAATTATTATTATATAAAAATTTAAATATTACAACTTCATTAAATTTATATTTATAACAATTTTACTAAATTTTTTATTCGAATTTCTTCAATATTTTTAATATTAATACTTTTATTTACTCAAAAAGTAATTTAATGAAATTTTATATTTCAGCTAATAAGTAAATGATAAAGATTAATTAATTATATTTTAACTCTAATTTGATTTATATTAGATACATTATAAGTAGATATAATTAAAATAGAAAAAATATATATTATTAACAAAATTACTACTAAAAATTTAATTAATTTAATTTTGTTAGAGATAAAATAAAAGTTAACCTAATTAAAATAGGAAACATACTTTTAATTAAATTAGAATTATATATTAATTAATTTAATTTTTATTAGAGATATAAAATAAAAGTTAACCTAATTAGAATATGAAATACACTTTTAATTAAATTAGAATTACATTTTAATTAATTTAATTTAATTTTTCTTAGTAAATGACTAAAGTATTCAATTTTTATATAATAATAAATGAAGACTTATATATATATATATATATATTCGGGCTCTTGTATGGGCAAAATGGTTGAGTGATTTTTTTTTTTTACCCAATTCTGCCATTTGAAATGGAGGAATTATTTTTTTTAAAAAAAAAAGAAAAAATCACCACAAAAAGAAAAATACTTTCAACCATAAATTGAGAAATAGTTTCAAAATTTCCCATAAAACAGCAAATAGCCCTCATTAGTAGTAGCAACAACAGAATTAGTTGAAGGGGGAACAAGAACAAGGACATGAAAGATAAGAATAAGGCAAAACAAAGTTAGTAAAGAAAAGAGAATGGTTTCTTGAAAGAGGACTGACTATATATGAAAGGTTTGATGCAAAATCTTGATGTGCTTGAAGATGGTTTTTGTAGAAGAAGAAAATGGAACAGCATGAAGCATTGCACGCAACTCACAACATGTTCATTAAGAGAAACTAGTATTGGTCTGCATGGCTATGTGTAACTTACTTGTCTTAGAAATCAATTTGTTCAATGAATCTCAGTATTTGTAAAGCTCAGTTGAGTTTGTATCTACATCTCATCTCACCATATTGATCAACAGATATTAACATAAAAATTAATTTGGGATATAAGAATTTTACATTTGATATCTTCGATATTCAATAGTTATATGAACCCTGACTATTTTAGAGTTCACTTTATAATAAAGTGAAAATTCTTATAGCATATATGCTTTTTCATATATCGAATTTGAAATTTCCTTTAAGAAAATCCAAATTCTATCATTTAAACCGGTAGATGTTGGTTGAAAGTTCATTTTTTGGTAGCTACTTGAAAAGTTTACACATAAACTATTATTACCATGATCAATTGGAAACCGTTGCTTGATAAAAAAAAAATGCCACCCTCTTATGGCAAATTGGAGCAGAAAAAGAATCAGTTACAGTAAATAATAACTAGTCAAATGCGTCAGATATTATATATGTTAATCTCAGCAATTTTTACCAGTTAAATTAAAATCAAATTCCGTTAATTGCAGATCAACTTTTGCAGCCCTTCTGGATCCCTAAGACCTACCAATTATGCTAGTCAGTTGCTTAATCTCACACTACAAGTAGCTAGATAAATGATTTATTAAAATTTAATTAAGAGCAAATGATAGGGTACGCCCAATTTTTTACAAATGTAGAATAAATAAATAAACCTTCATTTATTTCCACAAATAATATAATTTTAAAGAAAATCTTGTAAGTACATACTTACTCGGACAATGATAAATGTCACTAGTAATGATATCTATAGGCACTAAAAGATATATATATATATATATATATTTTAAATTACAAACATGGTTTTGTATATAGGGGCACATACACATAGGAAGGAAGGGTGTAAAAGAAATTTTACTTCCCATGGACATTACTATATACGTAGCTACTGCCTACATGAATCATTATCCCACTCTTAAACTATTATAATAAAAAAAAAGTTTTGCTATATACTTTTGAACAACTATCCTAGATAACCGGAGAGCAAAGGAGTTAGGGGAACTCCTTTCTCAACCAAATGTTTTGGGCATGTGACAAAATGTTTTACCAGCTATCATAGACTGGATAAATGCTATAGTAGCTAGCAGGCTAGGCGCTATATATATATATATATAATTAATTAATTAGTACATGTAGAAGCTGCAAAATCTGTGACCCGGAGAAAGGTTGACTCATCACAAGGTAGCACAATGCTGGTCTGGCTATTAAATCCATACTCTTCTGCAGCTTTCTGCATCAGTTGCTGAAAAGTTGGATTCTTCAAGTAAGATAATGGAACAATATGTCTCTTCCTGTCACTGCCCACATAAACCACAAAATGCCCTTTTGGTGCTCTTCTCGTTACTTCATTGCGGCCTGCATATTTGTTTGCCATGTTGATACTAGTACATTTGTGACTCTTGAGACACAGAGCTATACCCATATATAATTTTAACTGAAAAAATTGTATTTCTGTAGTTGCTCCAAAAATTATTACAATCCATATATAGCAACTATACGTGACAACGTGGGCTTCTTCTGGGACTCAGAAAATAAGAAATGTTGACAACGTGGGTTGTGATGAAGAGACAGAGACGTGACTCAAGCGTGAAACTCCTGAAACAGTGTTTGAAAATAATGCTACACATTGACTAGACCACTCATGGAACATTGTCTCGTATTGATATGTACCAAGAAATAAGATTGTGGCTTGAACTTTTGCTTTAATTTTTTATTTTTTATTTTTTATTTTCTACTGTATTATTTTTTAGTATGCGTCATGAAGTCACTACATAAATAATATTGCAAGGACTAACTAAATTTATGACTATCAAAATAGGGCCCGCTAGAGATTTCTTGCCTAGGACAATTGTTTTTAAAAGATATTAAATTATTAATTTAATTATTTTTAAAATAAAACAGCGTTAAAATCAAACAAATTAAAAAATAATTTAGTATTAACATATAATAAATTTTTGTGAAGCTTTTTTATTAAAAATTGAAAGATAGGAAAATTAAAAATTTTTAAAAATTGTCTAACAAATAATTTGTCCAAAAAATTGAAAAATAAGGTGATACAACTAAGAAAAATAAGAAATAAAAAATTTAAGTATGTAATATTTTTATTTTTATCAAATTAATTAAGAATTTTTTCTTAAATTAATGAATATAATTAATAAAATTATGATAAAAAATACATTTTCTATTAAAATTGTCACTTTATTACTTTATCTGTATTTTTTTATCACCGTTAAATAAAATTTATTTCACATATTTAATAATAATTATCTGCAAAATAAAATGATTAATTTTTCATAAAATGTAATAGATTAAAAATTTATTTTAACATAGTTGGATAAAAGTTATAAGTTATTTATTTAAAATTATATATATAAGCCCCACTTGTGGGATCCTATTTTCTTGAGAGCTCTAAAATATACCCTATTTTTTTGGAGGCCTAGGCATATACCTTAGTAGCCGTCTGTATGAAAATGATAATCTCTTCATACATAAATGATTATTTATTGAAAAATGTTATTTAATTTAATATTTTATATTATCTAATTTGGTATTGTTTATAAAACTATGGCCATTAAACCACTTCTATACTAGCAAAGCATTATTTATTTTATTACAATGAGAAAGTTTAGATCGTCTAAGTATTATTGAGTTGTATAATGTATGAATCGACTGTATAGTGAGGTAATTATCACCTTTTAAACAAGATAAAAATTTGTCACACCCGTACTTTATTATAGGTACATTTGCATATATATTACATTGCACTTATATATATATTGGTTGAGTTTAAGTATAAGCTAGTATATATGGTTAGGCTAGTGTAGCGGGTTAAGCAGTGACTTGTGCTCATTCGAAGAGCTAGAATTTTTGAATTTTGATGTAACTCAAAATTAGTAAAATTATGAGAATAAAAGGGATTAGGATTAAAAATAAAGTAGAGAGTGAGATTTAAAAAGTTTAGGATGATTTGGACTCAATTGAAACAAAAGGACGGGCTAAAA
>CATIWM010229512.1:0-16248 GCA_949671775.1 Mallotus repandus
TTTTTATTTCCAAGTCACCTTTTTTTTTATTTCTAAAAAATATCCAATTTCATTCCTTTTAAAGTTAAACTCATTTTTAAGCATTTTACTACCTTTATTTTGGATGTTCAAAGTTGTTTTCTTTTATTTTTCAAATAAAATGTTTTATTGCCCTAAAACTCAGAATATGAAGCAATCATGGAGAGAATATTCGTGAAATGTGTTAGCCATTCTTATTCCTCTTCTCTTTTGATTTATTGCTTTTTATTGCTTATGTTTCTCATATTTCATTACTTAGCATACATTTGTTTATAACATGATTTTGCCATAATCATCACGCCATGGGTTAATTGTTTGCTTTGTTATTTATATTTATTATGTTCATATGTATTATCATTATCGCATGTTTATAATTAAATGCCATGATACACTTGTGTGCTATTTATGTGCAATAGTTTAGCATATGCCATGATCATGCATCATTATTTTATTATGCCATTTTGCCATGTCCATGTATCATTCTTCCATATGGTTATGTGCTTGTGTGTATATATTGTGTTTGCATTTGCATGTATTAGTTGATGTATAATAGTACATAATTCTTGGAAGCACTGTACATAAAGTAAGGCTGGCAATGCTTAGCATTCGAGTGGTATGGAGATGTCTCAAACAAAAGAGCTTAATCCTACTAACATCAATATCCGAACCTAATGCTTTATCCAATGGGCAAATGCGGTTCCAAGTAAGGGATTTGAGTTTGCCTAAGTCCTTAAAACGGATAATTTCTCAGGTGAAACTGAGTGGCGACTTCTTTTTTCTCCTGCTTGAGTGAAGGGTTATAAGTGCATTTATGCTATCCTTAAGCTCTTTCAGTACTCCCTTCACTACCCTCTATTTTCTCGTAACAAGGAAAAAGAGTCAGTGATCCAAACAGTGTCGAGTCGATTTCGCTGGTGTCAATAGCTGCCACTAAAAAGGAGATGTTAGTGATCATATTTGCTTTTGACAAGTTTCAATTTTTTTTCTTGGATTGCAAGTAGTTGTCAACACATACCATTTGACATAAAAGTACCTGCTCACTAAAAAGGATTTTAAGCCTAGGCTTATCAGATGGGTATTTTTATTGCAAGAGTTTGATATTGATTTCATGACAAGAAAGAGTTAGAGAACGTGGTAACAGATTATTTATCATGCTTGAGTTAGAAGAGCATCGGGTTATAAGTGGTGAACTAGTTAGAGATTTATTTCAATATGAGATGCTTTTAGCACTTGGCATTATGGATGCTCCATGGTTCACATATATTACTAAATTTATTTCTTATGGAAAACTATCAACAGATTTCACCTATCAATAGAGGAAGAAACTCATCATGACTCCAAAGTGTACATTTGGGAAAATCCTTTCCTTTAAAAGCTTTATAATGATGGGATGGTTTAAATATGTGTGAAAAATGAAGAAATTTAGCCCATCCTTCAACATTGTCATGGAATGGTCTAGGGAGGACACATTGGACCTCAGAGAATGACAACCAAATTGTTGGAAAGTGATTTTTATTGGCCCACTATTTTCAAGATGCACGTGACTTTATGCATAATTGTGATTTTTGTCAAAGGAGTGGCAACATATCTAAGAAAGATGAAATACTTCAATATGGTATTATTGAGGTTAAAATTTTTTATGTTTAAGGCATTGATTTTATAGGGCCATTCCCTCCTTCAGAAGGTAATTAATATATTCTTGTTTGTGTAGATTATTTTTCTGAGTGGGTTAAAGCGCAAGCTTTTGCTATAAATGATGCAAGTGTTGTGTGTAATTTTTGAAGAAGCTCTTTTCTAGATTTGATATGCTAAGAGCTATAAATAATGATGGGGGAACTCATTTTTGCAATAGAAATATGGAGACACAATTAGCTTGATATAGGGTGAAGCATAAAGTAGCAGGCATGTGAAAGTTAGTCATTGAGAATTGAAGAAGATTCTAGAAAGAATAGTGGGCAGATCAAGAAAAGAATGCATAAGGAAGCTTGATGAAGCTTTGTAGGCCCGTAGAATAGCTTATAAGACACTAATTGGAATGACTTTTTTCAAATTAGTGTAAAATGTGTGTCACCTTCCAGTTGAGATTAAGCGCAAAGCCTATTGGGCCTTGAAGGCTTTGAATTTTTTATTTCAAAAGGACAGCAGAAAGGAAAATGTTATAATTGACTGAGTTAAATGAGATAAGATAAGTTGCCTACAAAAATTTAAACCTTTATAAGAAAAAACTAAGAGATGGAATGATGCAAGCATAAGAAATAAACACTTTGAAGTTGGGGATCATATGCTTCTCTTCAAATCTAGGCTAAGATTATTTCCAAGGAAGCCTAAATCAAGATGGTCAGGACCTTTCACAATTTCCTAAGTTTTTCCTTATGGAGCTATGGAGTTAGTGAATAATAAAGGGGAAAAGTTTAAAGTCAATGGCTAGAGGTTGAAGAAATATCATAGAGAAAAAGTTGATGAGTTTCATCTAGTTGCATACTTGGTGGATGTTGGCACCTAAAGCATGCCATGGTCAAGCTTATGACTATTTTAAATAAGCACTTCTTGGGGGCTCAACCAAGTTTCTTTTCACATTTCGTTTAGTTATTATTTTGTTTAGTTTGTTTTTGTTAGAATTATATAATTTATTTTCCCTTTTTATTTTTGTTTTAGAGAAGTGAGATATAAGGAACATCAAGGCTAAACAAATAAAGCAACACATACAAGCACTGGAGCTCAAAAGGACAGTAAACTTTATTGTTAAGTTGAAATGTTTTATTTTAAAAAATTCTTTTGTGGTATGTTATGTGTTGTCCAATGAATGTGTTTAGTTGTGCATATTAATTTATTCTTTATTTAGTTTGGGTGAATTTAGTATAGGAAGGGATTAGGAACAATTTTTATGTATATTTATATGGTTAAGCCTGAACATGACTTTGTGTCAATTTTTACACAATCATGTGTGAGTATTATATGAAATTCCATATTTTAGGCACGACTATGTGTTGTTTTGGGCACATATGTGCAACATAATAACTTCAAAAGGAAAACAAGGCACGACTATGTGTATTTAACATAAAATTGTGTGATTTGTAGTCTGTTTTTCATCTAGTGAGATCAAAACAGGCACGACTATGTGTGAATTCGCACACAGTTTTGCATTTCTAGTCAAGGCTCTTATGCTAGAAAGCCAAAAAGGGAAGAAGAATAAAATGATGAGGAAGAGGTCGACTTGAATACCATCATTAGAATGCTAAATAGTTTGGAGTTAAAAGTGGGTGTGCTTGATAGCAATGTGGAGGATTTGAATCAAGGTGTACAACTCATGAACCATAACTTGATGGTCTACTTCACCTCATAGAACTTCATGCTTCCTCATTTTTTGCTATCTCAACCCGAGTTGATGAATGAAGATTGATGATTTTATTTTATTTTTTGTTTTAGTTTTCTTTATAATTTTGAACTTGATGTTATTTGATATTGGTTTGTATATTTAATTATTGAATATTTTTAATTTAGTTTGTGTAATATTGGATATTTATAGTTTTGATGGTTAAAATATTATTTTCTTATTATTTGGTCTTGTGTTATGATGATTTAATGTGTTTTTGTTATGTGTATACAATTTTCAAAATGTGATTTTTACATCAGACATGGTTGTGTCTCAAAATACAAATAGCTATATCAATTATATGAGTGAAATGCACAAAGGCATGGTTGTGTCAGAAACATGCAAAGTTGTGTGCCTTTTAATTCAATGTTGCCATTGAACTAGCCATGATCGTGGCAAAAAGATGCATAGTTGTGCGTTTTGTAATTCCATTTTTCATACAAGTAGGCACGACTGTGCCAAACCTATGCACAGCCATGTGCCATGCAGACTTGTTTAACATTGAACTAGGCACAACTGCGCACAACACTAACTTTGGTTTTTTTTTTTGTGTGTTTCAATTTCACTTTTTAGGCTCTATGAATTGGACCAATCATATCTTCACTTCACAACACTGGGGGCAATGTTGAATTTAAGTGTCAAACTTCAACAAGGATTTCTTTTTCTTTTCCTTTTCAATTAGGACTTAGTTTTCTTTTCTTTTTAGAAATTATATTGTATTTCTTTTAGAACTCTTTTTTTTTTCCTTTTAGAAGTTTATTTCCTATTTTCTTTTCCTAGGTTCACTCTAACTTTTTTTCTTCTATAAAACCTTAGTTTTCATTTCTTTCATCAATTGTATTCAATTTTTCAAATTTATTCAACTCAATTTTTTATTCTATATATTCTCATTCATGATGTCTAAGGCACAAAATATGAGAAGAGGCAATAAGATGCTACTGAAATATGAGCTAATCGATATGGCAGAAGAATATAATGCTTTCTTTCTTTTGTATTCACATGAGGAAGGTAAGAAATTTTGTTCCCTTTTTAAAAAGGAGTTTTAGTTAACCAAAATGGTTTAAGAATAATGTGTTAATAGACATAGGGCTTAAGGATGAAGTGTGTACTTTATATGATCGATTGGGTTGGACTAGATTTGTCAAAGTGAAGTATGATATCTTTTATGAGCTTGCTACGGAATTTTACACTACATTCAAAATTTTTGACGAAAGTCAAAAGAGTTTTTCTTGTAGATTTTTTAGAAAAGAGTATCACTTCAACTAAGATTTAATGACTGAGATTTTTGGGTTTGAAAAGGGGGAATTTGTCATCCTCCATTGAGTTTTAATGCACAAGCATTTTAGAGTTGAATAGAATTAGTGGAGGTGATAGATGTGGAGAAGGTCAATGGATGCCTAGTAGGTTGATTCAAAATCATAGTTATCTGTTAATGCAAAAGTTTATGTCAGATTCAATTTTTGGAAAATAAGGAAGCAATAAGGTTTCCAATAATGAGCTATTGATGTTGTATGTATGAATACTAACACCAAAATATATAGAACATATTTTATTTTCCAGTTTATGTGGCATATTGTGTAGGCATGAAAGGCGACAATTTCCTTAAGGCATATAGTCATAAGATTTGCCTATTACTTTTCCATATTCAATTTGGATAATTATGAGTTAGGGAGATTAAAGTCTAGGTGCTTAAATGTAGACCTTCTCATTCCTGTTGAGATAATTACAAAATTGAGGGACTTAAAGAATGCAGATGACTGTAGGTATTATTTAATGTGCCAAAATGTCAAGTGTCAAGGAATTTTTCATGTTCTTTCTAATGAGGGTATGGAGGAAGTTAGAGATCAAGGTGCACATATTGAACAAGTGTTTAGGGAAGCTTTTATGTGGCAGGAAGTCTTAGCTCATCTTGATGCTATTGAATTGCAATTGGATGCAAGATTTGATGAGCTTCAATACCATATGGATGAATTGAAGAGTCAACAAGTTATCAAGAAGATAAACTCAAGAAGTTCATAGAGGTTGTAAGCCACGAGATTCCATCTCCTTTACCTGTAAATTTATTGAGTTGAGGGGAGAATTTTTCTTGCTTTCTTTTAGTTTTTGTTTGTTTTGTTTTAGATTTTATTTTTATTTTAGGTGGGGGGACATTTATCATGAATATTCTTTAGGTTTGATAAATTTGCATGCATTATACATGAATTCTTGAGAATGAATGATAATCTCCAATTATTGTTTAGTTTTTGATGTTTAAGCTAGAATGATAATTTGAGGTTAGGAATTTTTGAACTTTTAATGAACTTAATGCTTACTTCTCTTTTAAGTCATTAAATTTTACAATTTGATGTATGAGAAAGTTGTTTATAAGTAGAATATATATTTTTTTTGTTGGTTTTTAAGTCTAGTATAAGATTTGGTATCTTCAAGAAATAATAATTAAAAAATTTTGTTTATTAAGGAGCTAAAAATTTAAATTCAAATCTTTATATGCTCCAAGTACTCCAATCCTCTATAAAAAGAGTACGAGTATCCAAAGGACCCTTTCAGCGGTATCCACGATGAGTAGTGCGGGAAAGGCGTTGGATACTAAGATA
This sequence comes from Mallotus repandus, assembly GCA_949671775.1. Taxonomy (NCBI): domain Eukaryota; kingdom Viridiplantae; phylum Streptophyta; class Magnoliopsida; order Malpighiales; family Euphorbiaceae; genus Mallotus; species Mallotus repandus. The sequence continues at coordinate 5,986 of CATIWM010229512.1, forward strand.
AGAAAGAAATAAAAAATAAAAGAAAATAATCTTCTGGCTCCTTTCATGTTTTAGACTTGAGGATTATAAAGGAACAAAGTATTTTATACTTATTTTCATCTTTCTTGAGTGTTAAATTGTGAAGTTTTATGAATTTAATTGGAAAGTTTACTTTTTCACTTGGTAAAATTAATTTTACCAAGTGAAAAATTAATTTCTTTAAGTTATTTCTTTTGTTTTTAAATTAAAAAATTTATATTAACTGGAGATTATAGTAGGTACATAAGTTAAAATTTGTCTATACATAGGATTCTTTATGCTAATATGATGTCTATATGGAATTGCTTGAGGTCAAGTAAAGATTCAAGTGTGAGGGAATTGATAAGTGTGGAAAATGTTATATTGCAAGCATAGGTTTATTAGATTTAGGTGTATAGCATAATAAATGTTGAATTTTGACCAACTTTGGCTTAAAGTTTGTGAGTCTAGGTGATTAGGAGTTTTAGATGTTTAATTGTGATAATAGTATTTTATGTGTGTGAATTGTATGTCCTTTTATTTTGATATGATGTGGTAGATGTTTGAGATGGAGCTAAAGCAAAATTTGCAAAGGATAGAATTTGATTTGAAGGGTGTATAAAGACACTGTCATGCCTGAGTTATAGATTGTCTATATTGAAGACACACGAGTATGTGAGGAAGAAGAGATAGTTGTGCCTAACCAAGTACCTTTCAGTTTTATAGAAGAGATTCAGACATGGCTGTGCGCATGAAGTTGAATAGTAGTGCTTGGATGGATGAATCTTCAGCCTGCTAGTTCAAATACAAGCACAATTGCGCATGAGATTGCACAACTATGGCTGAGGCTGTGTTTTCTAATGAGAAGAAGATGCACAACTGTGTGTGAATGGTGACACAACCTTGTGCCACCAACTTTCTAGATACATATTGAGAGGAGTTATAAATACATTTTTTCTCCTTTTTGAAAAGAGAAGTGTGAGTAACTGGAAACTTAATTTTCTGATTTTTTAGCGAAAATTGAAATCATGGGCAATTTTTGGCAACTCTATCGAAAGGGGCATCCGTTCTGTACAGGGACAATGTTTAGTCTAGGGAGGATGCGAGACATTTTGTGTTTATGGAGTCGCCACCTGACTGTTAGAAAATTGGGAAAAGTGTAAGGGACGACATTAGGTCACTTAACAAGTATCGTCCCTAGCAAAGATTCTAGGTTCGAGAGATCGCATCTACTTTTTGGCTATTTCTCATTACACAATACTCAACACATGGCTACTGCATCACCCTAGTTTCGGTATGACAGTTGGTATATGCACATACACGCACAACAGATAATAGCAGAAAATAATGAAAATTAATTACAATTATTACATAGTTTTCCTAGTAAAATACCTATGAAAGAGAAAAAGTATGGAAATGCAAATCTAGTCCTAAATCTAGAATACACCTGCAAAATAGAGGTTAGCACTGATATATGCATTTCATTCACTCATCCACTAGGATAACAAATAGGCATAAGATATTCGAATAATGAATCAGTAGATAATTGCATACAGTTGCAATTGTGTGCACTTGCAGGATTATTGAAGTGAAAATGAGATTATTATTAAAATAATATAACATTTCTAAATGATGAAAAAAATAAAATGGAGGTTCATGGTTGCATCATTCACGATATGGAGGCTCTAGCTCGAGGATGTGAACTTTCACATTATTGAATGCATTTTATTGCAAAGTGAAGGAAAATACTTATTCTCATGTTTAATAGTAAAAGATAATGCAATTATGACGCAAAAGGTGCAGTTTTGATGTAATAAAGCGATTTTGGACATGTTGAGTGACAATTTTATTTTAAGATGCTATTATGATGCAATATTTATGATTTTATTAAAAATAGCATTTTTGTTGCTCGCTGGATGCAAAATGCAAGCTTTATGTGAAAAATGATGATTTTTCACATAAGCTGCATGAAAATTTGAAAATGAGTGTTTTGATAGGATTTTTATCAAGGAAATGTTTAAAGTGTGCAAAAGATGTAGAAATGATGTAAAAGTGGTAAATTTTGTATTTTTGAAAATAAAAATGCATGCTGGATATAAAAGATGCTACTTTTTATTCATGAAATGCAAATATGATAAAGATACAAACTTTATTATAAAAAACATGATTTTTATGACAAAAGTGATTGAGTAATAATGAAAAATGTATATCTAATTCAAAAATGATGTTTTTGTGAATTTTTCATATTTCGGAGCTAAAAGATGCAAACTGACAGTTTATTATGAGCAAAACAAAGTAGAGATTATTCAATTAGCATGCAAATTGCCAGTCTCACCACACAAGTCACAATAATTTCTCAGTTGCTGGCGGTAATAAAGTAAAAATGCATTACAGAAAAGTAAACGTGCAAAAATGATTGTTTGGTTCTTAGATTTGACTGAGATTGTTTTTGAGTTTTGAAGCTTTAGCTAAAGGAAATCGGTTATACTACTTAGGCTTAAGTATAGTGTGGTGAGCACTAACCTAAGTAGAGTAAATTTCAAAAATTTACTTTCTCATAACCCGTCATCACATGAAGAATTTCCACTCCCAAGATCCATTTTGCATTTGAACATATAGCTAACATACATCAACATGTATAAATATAAAACTTAGGAAATCATATTGGCACAAAACATACAATCTCCTAAGAGTTTTATATAGACCACAAATAATCAACTACAATGGATTGCTTCTGGTTCAACTCTTAAATCAATGTTAAGCCACCCAAGTGTATGGCCTCTAGCTTGAAACACCAAAGCCCTCCAATCACCTTCTTGCCTTCAATCAGGTATGGTTCCAAGCACCTCTCTTATGACCTAAGAAGCTTGAACTAACTTGATTCTACTAACAAGTATAAGAGTATACTTTTGGTATATGTTTGGTTTCTTTTTGGTTTATTTCTTATCTCTATAATCTCTACTAACACTTAATGGATTATCAAAAACCTTAACCTTTAGAACTCTTCTTAAGGTTATATTTATATCTAGAGAATTAAGGTTAAGTTAGATATATATATACAAATATCTCTTACGCCTCCATCATTAGGAAGCCACCTTGCATGTCACCTAATAACTTAATTAAAAGTGTATATGTATAAATATCTAATAAGTGTAGAGAATAGATGTAGATATATATTAAACACATCTCATGTATTTAATCCACACACATATATTCTCTACACAACCCACTAACTCAATATGAGATAATATCTCATAATATGTCAAAAAGGCTTTATATTAATGGACTTGGGCTTGGCTATTGGGCCAATATATGGGTCAAGTCCAATCCATAAATCAATTAGGCCTAATTTATAGAATTGGGCCTTTTGATGGGCCAACTTTTGGCTCAAGCCCATTCCATCAAACTAATGGGCCTTGGAGTTGGGCCAACATTTGACCCAAGTCCATTCCATCAAACTAATGGGCCTTGAGTTTAGGTTAATGGGCCTTAGATTAATCTTTAGGTCAAAACTCTTTTGGGCCTAGGCCCACACACCTTGGTTCATTAATGCAAGTCCATAAGGAAACAACATATACTCTTTATTTAACTCTTCAATTAATATCTCATATTAATAAAGTATTTAATAATTAAACTCTTGCTGGAATTAGATTTCATGATATGCTAGAATCATTACTCAAAGCATAAATCCAATTCCATTAATTTTAATTAATTGATTAAACTCGTTAATCAATAATTAGATTAATAAGGTGATATAGAAAAACTCTTTTAGGTGTGACTTACTAGGTTCATGTCTAATTGGCAATGAGAATATAATATCAACTCTTGATATTATTTAAAACTCTTTCAAGCCTAAATATGAAAATCCTAATTATACACATTTAGTTCTCATAAGTTGTGAGTGACCCCTAGCATTGATATCACAACTACCCAATTATAAATGAATGCATATGATGATTCACATGAACCCTTATGGTCATAATTCCCGTGCACTAAAATACCTTCATATGAACATCCCGATATAGCCTAGAGTCAAGTTAAAGTCAAACTCTAATAGCTTTATCATATGACCTCATCTCAAGTTATTATTGATAAAACATAACAAATACTAGAAACACTTTTTAGCACTGAAACTCTTTCAGACTATGTTATGTTTGTCCTAGCCAGGAACTCTATTCATTAAGAATAAACTTAGATAGCATAGGATCTATCCCAGTTCACTCTAGGCAATGAATCCCATCTTGGCTGAACACTCTTCCCTACATTAAATTGATTAAAGCCACCACACATCATATACCTATGTATGAATAACACAAGTATGTAAGCGGTAACAAACTCTAACCACTCAAATGTGGATGACCATATCACCTCAGGTCAAAGGACAATATGCACCATTATGACCTAGACTGTGATCATTGACTATAAGTGAATATCCTTGCGATCACAAATCTAACGTCATTATTCGATCCACCCATCATATGAGTATCCACATGTCTATTCTGATATCTCATATCAAGTAGCATAAGACTCACTGCCTCCCACTATTAGTATCACATACTAATCAAGGAAAATAGATAAAGGTGATAGTCTAATTAATATTACCTAAATATTAATTAATTGACTATGAACAATTTATAGCATATGTACTAAATAAATTTGTAGCTCGTATTATCAACTCTTGATAATAAATTTATTTAGCATAATGCTAAAGGATAAATACCCAAATAAATAAACACCTTATTTAAATGAATACTTTATTATCATTTGAGATAATTTACAATGTCATTATATATTACAAAATGGCACTAGGGCACATCTATGCGAACATTAGATTCGTGGGTTTTTAAGATGTCCTCGTCGAGAGGTTGAAAATAAAGTGTAGAATGCTAGTTTGTATACCTTTGAAGAGTGCTTTGATAGTGATGTGGGTGGGTTTGACTTAAATCAGTTTAAAAATCCTAAGAAAAATGCAGTAGATAAGCTAAAATTGTGTAAAATAGGAGTCTTGAGTCTTTAAACTAACAGAGTTTCGGTATTTGTGTGTAGGCCTCCTAAAATGGGAGGTGGAAACCAGTATTTATAGAAAAAGTTGGATTTTTGCGCATGTCTATATATATAGGAATGTGTGTGTGTGCGATTTTGCGAGCATACGCGTACAGGAGCGCATGATCGTGCGTTGACCACCAGAGCATGTGGCCATGCACTCAAGTGCGTGATCACGCACGCTAAAGTGGGTGATTGCTCATATGACGCTTTTCAGGTCTTTCAGGCTTTTTGGGGAACCTTTTTTGAGTTTTATAGTGTTTTCCAAGGTTTTTAGGCCTTTCGAACGCGTTTCCAATGTCTATTTTGTCAAAATTGACTATCATTTTCATGCAGTCAAGCCTTGATCTCGTGAGACGAACACTGGTCTAACAAGTTGCACGTTTTAAGCAATAATTGCTCAAAATGAGCTACTTATCATTCTGAGAGTTCATATTTCATGAAGTCGAAGTGCGACTTAATGATTTAGTGTCCGATTTCACATTTTGAGGGCTCATTTTAAGAATTTTAGGTTCTTTAGACTTTAGCATGCTTCAGAGATGGTACAGATGAATAGACTCTCATCATATTCAGGAAATTGTTTTCATCATCCAATCCTTTTGGGGATAGTCAAAATTCGATGTATGACAAGGAGGCTACAATTAGTGAAAACCACTAGTGAAGAATAAGAACAATTACATTTCTTTCTTTTTCATTTTCTTTTTAGATTTAATTCTAATTATTAATTCATGTTTGATTGATAATTGAAGATTCAAGAATAAGACTACAACTATTATTTGAATTCAAGAGGAAGAAAAAGGCATTTTTCTTTTATTATTTCTCATTTATTTAATCTTTAATATCATGATGATGGTTTTTGAATTCATTATTATTTGCTCTTCTCTTCCAATCATTATGAGTAATTAGATTGATTAGTTAGGGTTTTTAACATGGCTCAACATGAACTTAACTTGAATTGAATCCTAAATCAAAAGATATTCATTCATTGATTATTATTGAGATTAATTCCATCTTTGAATTGATCAACCATTGAATTGATTTAGACAATAGGATTGAAATAATATATTAATTCTATTGAGATGAAAATAACAATCTATTAACTTATTAAAGTAGTTGAGAAACAATTTAATTGTTAATATTGTTTGAAAGGTTGTAATTCAAGGTGAATATAATTGATTGCTTAATTTGGTGAGAACTAGATAATTGTGTAATTAGTGTATTTAACAAATTGTGAGATTACTTGGGAGAGAATTTCATAATTTCAAAGATGCTTTCAAATTGAATGAATATCACATTTGAGAGAGGAATTTAACATAATCTTTTGAATAGTTGAGTCAGGGATAAAAACCCAAACATTTGATTATGAATTATGAAATTATAAATAATTAATTAGTTATTTACTAGCTTTAGTCAATATAATTTTGTTTGTCTAAACTAGGGTTGAACACGGGATGGAGAAAATACCGAATTGAACTGAAAGACATTAAAACCATATTGAACCAAATAATTTTACCCAAACTGGACTGAGGTAAATTTTATGACTAATTTAGTATGGTACTGGAGATTTACAAAATACTGAACGGAGAACCGTACTGAAACCATACCAAATCGAAAACTGAATATAGTACCAAATTTTGATTTAATAAATAATGTATAAATATATATAGACAATTGTAAACTTAATTATATACTTTTCATTATATTATCAAGTAATATATATTATTATTAAGTAGCATATGTATAATAATATATGATAAAAATTAAAATGTTTTGTGTTAAAATATAATAAATAAATTGATAATTAATTATTTTTATTAATTTCATTATTATTAATTATCATTATTACTATTACTACTACTACTAGGGCTGAGCACGAGATGGAGAAAATACCGAACCGAACCAAAATTCCAAATTGAAAGACATTAAAATTGTATCAAACCGAATAATTTTAATCTCAAACCAAACCAAATTTTATGACTAATTTGGTACGGTACTAGATATTTACAAAAAATAGAACCGAGAACCGTATTAAACCGAAAACCAAATATAGTACCGAATATTAATTTAATAAGTAATACATAGGTATTAATAAACAATAGTAAGTAGTAACTTAATTATATACTTTTAATTATATTATCATGTAATATACATATGTATAATAAAAAATTAATATGTTTTGTGATTAAAATATAATAAATAAATTGTTAACAAAATATTTTTATTAATTTTATTATTATCAAAAGTATTATCATTGTTACTACTAGTACTACTACTACTATTATTCAATTAACAAGTAAAATTATGAAATGTCTATTATATTACAATTTGAACTTAAAATATAAATATAAAAAATTCACATCGCATAGTTTTAAATAATTCAATTAAAGAATGTAGAATGTCTAGTAAAATTAATGAGCTAAATAAAATTATTATAATTATTATTTTGCTACATAATAATACATAGACATATATTATCGATAACCAAAACGACGTTGTTTTTTTTTCCAAAACTACGTTGTTTTGATTAAAGTAAGTAGTTATCTTACAAACCAAAATAAGATAAGATACATTTTTATTAATTAAAATATGTTGTTATTATTATATTTAATAACTTATTAATTATTATTATCATTATTAAGTAATTTAATCTCACGGATATTATTTAAAAGTAATAAAGGTAAATAATAATATACACATAAAAACCAAAACAATATATTTTTACCCAAAACTATATCATTTTGATTTGTGGATAATAAATATAATTTTAATTAATAATATAAAAAAAATTTTACATAAATTCCCGAATTTCCATTTTTGATCGTACCATACCGACCTGTTCCGATAGAACCAAATCCCCATACTGAACCGTCCCGAAAAATGGGACGGTACCTGTATGGAGATTTTCAAATTAGGTAATGGTACTGGAGATTTTATTTTTCAATTCCCTGAAATATGGTATGGTTCCAGAGATTTTAAATCCCCGGATTTCCATGACTCGTGCTCACCCCTAACTACTACTACTATTCAATTGATTAATAAAATGTAAAATATTTATTATATTACAAGTTGAACTTAAAATATATATAAAAAAATTCATATTATATAATTTCAAATAATTCAACTAACAAATAAGAATGTATAATGTCTATTATAACACAATCTAAGCTTAAAATATGAGAAATAAGAAAATTATTATTATTATCAACAAGAAGTGAAAATAAAAATATGAAAATAATAATATATGATTTCAACTTTTATAATTTATTGATTAAAATATATTATTATTGCTATATTTTTCATAATTTATTAATTATTGTTTTTAGTAAGTAATTTAATTTTATTGATATTATTTAAAATTAATGAACTAAATAATAGATAACCAAAATGATGTAATTTTTTCCAAAAATGAATTGTTTTCATTGAAATAACTGGTAATATTACAAATAAAATAAAATAAAATAAAGTCATTTTGGGCAAACATATAACTATAATGCTTTCTAATAGTATATATATATATATACTGTAATAATTATAAAAATTAATACATTCTTATTTTTTTTAGTAATAAATTGTCACGACCCAAACCCGAAAGTCATGACCGGCGCTAGGGAACGGGAATTCACAAGAATCCGGAACCCGTAGCAAGCCTTAAATGCAATTAAACATTCATCATATATATAAAAATACCACAGAATTAAAACTTTTAATAATATAAAGAAAACTCCTTATCATATTATAATAAAATATTTATACAAATATTCAAATACACAATTTTCAGTCTAAAAACAACATTACATACTACCACAAAATATACTACTACTGCAGCGTCTAATAAAATACAAGAAAATATGACAGTTCAAAATTTACATAAGTCAGCCGGGGAAGAAAGAGTCCGACGAAGATTACTACTAGTAGGGGTCTGACGAGAAGAATCCTGAAAAATAATTGAGGGGGGTCAAACCTCACTGAATGAATTATTATTATATATATGCATGTAACCTAATGCATGTACACACAAGTATCAATAATAATATTTGTATATTTATATTTATATAAATATACATACAGTCCACACAGATGCTTGAAAATATTTTTCAAGATTTATTTTGCTGGAGGATCGGAGCAGAACCCTAAAAATTTCGCAACCTCGATCTCTGAACCTCACTAGCCAACAAGCTTAATTAAATACCAAAATATTTCTCTTTTCCAAATTGACAATGGACTGGCCCCGAGACACTAAGTCAACCGAGCTCTAGCAGTTACGCTCTCAACCGTAATTCTCAATATAATAATTAAATCATCAATTAATAAATCATTTCCTATCATCCAACGTACTATTGCGCAACAATCCTAGTGTGACCCACTAGGTGGCACGTTCTACGGCTATCCTTCAAAAATATTTATTTCGAGATAAATAAATATTGCATATGAAATTAAGTATTCAAATTTTATAAAATATGCACAGTATCCAAAATACGCAAATAATCATGACATTAATTAATATATATATAAAACATGTATATATATAATAATGCGATAATAACAATAATTAAAATAAATAAAATATGACATATTAAAATTCGCATTTATTTAAAACATGGATGCCAATATTATATTCCTACATGTCATGCATACATATAATAATAACTCACAGGTATACGCTTCTCTACTCCGGTTCGGCTGGCCCAGTCCAGAAGGCCTAGCGGTGTAGCTAAAAGAAAATAATAATAAATAATTAATTAGAAATAAATTCCTAATTTTATACTTTAGAGATTTTTAAAGAACGACTAGATCTAAGACTCGACTCGACTAAGACTCAAAATTAAGACCGACCCGATGTTGCGTTTTACGAGAAATCTACCGAAAATTCGACAGAGTCTCCTTTGTAAAACGGACATCTCTCTACTAAAACTAGAGTCGATCCTGCACACAAACACACTTCTAAATATCCACAATTCAACTTCTCGGGTTAGGTCCCAAACTACAATCATTGTCCAACCGAGAACCAATACAATTCACAATTAATAAAATAATATAATAATTTCTTAAATCACAAAAATATCTCATAAAAATATTAAAAATATTTATTTTCTAAATAAATGATAATATTCTATTTTCTTTTTTTAATAATATTTTGTTAATAAAATTCATAAATGGAATAAAATTTCAATTTACAATTAAATTGGCATAAATTGTAAATAATTATTGAAATCACTTATTAAT
>CATIWM010229528.1:0-21160 GCA_949671775.1 Mallotus repandus
TGATTTTGAGGTTAACTTATTATTAGTAATAAGTTCAATTTTTGATTCATTTCCTTTTCTTAAGAAAAAATTTTGAATTTTGATATTTGATTATGGACAATTAGATTATGAAAATGATGATTTTTTTTGTGGTGAACTTAATAGTAACAAAGTATGCAAATTCAATTGCTCTTCTGGATGATTAATGATCATTTGTATAAAGGGAATTGTTGGTGAATAGTGAATATGTGTTTGAATGTGTTGTTTTTTTTATTTGAGAGAAAAATGTGTTGGTGAATCACTTTGCATGATATTTGAAAATTAAGTTTATGAATAATTTTTTTTAATGATTTTCTGCTAAATAAATGAAAGAGAAGAAAGACAACATTTAAGATTATATTTCACAAATTATTGACTAGGTTAACATCAACTTGATAACTAGGTGTTGTTTTTCTTTTTTTTTTTTTTAATTGAACAACATGATTTATTTATGATATGTATTGGTTGTAAAATAATAATAAGAATTGAAATCTAGGGAATAAGATGATAATATTAATATTAACCATTTTTTAATTCAGTTCACGCTCTTTTCATTACTGGTGTATTGCATGCTCCATCAAAATACAAAAAGTTGGTTTAAATGACCCATTTTGGACAAGTATTGGGCTGATTGCCAAAAAAGATAATTTTGGGGCAAATTGAACTTTAACAAAAAGTTAAGGGGCCAAATTGGATTTTATTCCTATTTTTTTTTGTCGGAAAGAACTCATTTCATTAATTTGAAAAAGATGAGTACAATGTATCATCTTGCATGATTGCCTTAAGCTCATCTAAAAAATTGCTCTAACTGTCCCTATCTATAGACTGGAAATCATGCTTAGTCAACCGATCTACTGTTGAATTTTCTTTTCTACTTACATGTTTTATAGTCACTCTTCCTTCTCCTATCTCACTCTTGATTTGTTGTATCTCTCCTATAATGGCTTCTATCTCCCATTGGACCTCTTCTAACTTGCTAGTTATCGCCTGAACTATAATTTGAGCATCAGATTCGATAGTAACATTGTTCATACCTCTGCATTTCATAAATCTAATTATATTTTTTATTGCTATCATTTCTTCCACCAAAGGGGATGAACACTTAACTTTGCTGGCTTCCACTTGAAGAACCTCACCTCTATTATTCCTACATAAGAAGGTTGCTTTCCCTTCGTTTTTGGTTCTGTTATATGTAGCATTATAGTTGACTTTTAATTTATTTCTTCCTTAGAGTTTCCATCTTTTATCGCCCATTTTTGGAGTAGGGCTCTGCTCTGTCCTCGATCCCAAGTATTGAGTCCATTCTCTCCAGTTTTTCTCAGCTCTAGTAACAATGTCTTGAGGATTCTCCTTTATACCTTCAAACTGCAACTTGTTTCTATATTTTCACAGTTACTAACATATGTTAACAGCAAGCTCTAGCCTTCTATCCTCCTTGTATTGTCTAAACATCTTAATTACCTCTTACCACTAATCACCGAAAGAGTTGAATCCCCTCTCTGAAGGATTGTAATTAAAAGTTGAAGCAAACCAAGCTAGATTAGCTAGAGGGTACAAGAACATCAAATGTTCAAGGCTCTCCTCTCCACTTTTACAAGCCGCACATGTGGCTTCTAAACTACAACCTCTTTGAATTAAATTCTTATTTGTTACTACTAAATTTTTAACACATCTCCAGATGAAGAATTTGATCTTCTCTGGTGTCTTCATTTTCCAAATGGATAGCCATGTTATCTGGTTTGGACGAGAGGATGTTATTGGCAATTTTCTTTCATTGTTGTTATTATCCAAGCTTTCAGAAGGTTATACCCTAACTTCACCATGTACCTACCTCTCTTGTTAAAATACCATATCAATCTATCATTTCCCCTGCTACCCATAATAGGAATTTGCTCTATTACATCTATCTTACTTTGGTTGAAAAGTTTCCTTAGTCAACTTCTATTCCACCTGTTTTATAATGGCTCCATCAAGTCCCTTACTAAGTGAATTCTATTTCGTGGTGGTGTAGTAAAGTTTATCTTGAAGTCTTTGATTCCTGGGATCCACTTATCATTCTAGATATTGATCTGGTTACCCGACACCACATTCCACCTACATCTTTCTTTTAACACATCTCTACCTTGCAACAGGCTTGCCCAAATCCATGATGGTTTGGTTCCTTTTTTTGCTTCTAATAAGGATGTATAAAGGAAATATAGGCTCTTTAGAAGTTTTAAACTTTGCAAGTGTGGATTTGTCACCATTCTCTAACATTATTTTGCCAAGAGAACCTTGTTGAAAATAATTATATCTCTAAATCCCAAACCTTCTTTCTTATTTTTGGTAAGATTTTTCCATGCTACCCAGTGTATTTTCCTCTTTGTTTCATCTTGAGACCACCAAAATCTATTGATCAACTCTCTATTCCTTTTGAGATTATTTTCGGTATTTTAAACACTATCATAATGTACACTGGGACTGCTTGAAGGACCGCCTTAACTAGAGTGTCTCTTTCCATTTGAGATAGGAATTTAGCTTTCTAACCTTGTATTTTTTGAGCTACTCTTTCAATTAAAGTGTTGCACAGCTCTTGCTTGGATCTCCCCTAGTTTGCTGGGACACCCAGGTACCTGGACAATGCCTCTAATTCTTTCACCTGCATCAACTCAAATATTGCATTTCTCAGACTAACAGGGGTATTTGAGCTAAAATAGATACCTGATTTTTTTAGATATATTTTATGTCACGAGGCTTTGCAGTAGGCATCAAGAACAAGCTTAAAGTTAGATTCTTCTATTATTTCAGTTTTGCCAAATAGAATTATATCATCTGCAAATTGAACATGTGTTATCGTTTCACATCTTCTGCTAAGTTTGTAGCTTGTTATCCTCCTTTCTTTAGTACTCTTAACTATCATTCTTGACAACAAATTTGCCATCAATAAGAAGATCAATGTAAGGAGATAATGGACCTCCCTGTCTCAGGCCCCTTCCCGGCCTGAAGTATTCTTGTTCTTCCCCATTTATTACCACCGTAAAGCTAACTGTTCTTATGCATTGCATCACTAAATTCACCCATCTACTATTGAACCCTATTCGGTGCATTACCAATTCCACAAACTCCCAATTAACTCTATCGTAAGCTTTCTCCATATCTAACTTGATAGCCACACTTTTTTCCTTCGATTTTGGTTTCGCTTCATCCCATGGAGAGCTCTGTGAGTGATAATTATACTGTCATGTATGCACCTATTTGGAACAAAAGCTATCTACTGGGAAACGATTAGCTATTTCAATCCCTTTCTTAACCTAATCGTCATTATCTTGGCTATGATTTTGTATAGGAAATTACAGTAGCTTATAGGCCTATACTTTGTAATTCTTTTTAGGGTATGGACCTTTAGCATTAAAGTAATTATGGTTTTATTTAGTTCGGGTTCGAGAATACCTATGTCGAAAAAGTTCTTAGCAACTTCTGTGACTTTAAATTTAATTATTTCCCAATGAGCTTGGAAAAATAGGCCTGAAAATCCATCAGGTCCCGGTGCTTTCAGGCTTCCCATGTTGAATATTGCTTCACGCACTTCCCTTTCTATTATAGGCTTTAGTAATGCTCTGTTCATGGTCTTTATCACTGAGTTTGTTATTGCTGATAACACTTCTTGCGCCACCGTATTCTTCTCTGCTTTGTATTGGCCTTTGAAGTAGTTTTTTATTTCTATTTTGATTCTCTCTCTTTCGGTTATCCAGTCCCCTTATTCATTCCTTAATCTAACAATTCAGTTCCTCAATCTTCTTTGAACCGTGGACATATATAAGAACTAAGTGTTCTTGTTGCCTTCCTTCAGTCAGTCCTGCCTAGATCGTTGAGCCCAGTACAATTCTTTTTCACCCCATAATTCATTTAGCTTTGATTTCAGCATGACAATTTTCATTTTTTTTAATTCTTCGTAGGCACCCTCTTGCATCTCATTAATTCTAAATTTCACTTCTTCAATCTTTCTCTTGGTATTCCCGAACTTGATCTTGCTCCATTCTACCAGTTTCTCTGAGACACCCTTCAATCTTTAGGTTATCTCCTTCCTATAAAACGTGTATTTATCCCTTTTCCAGACTTGGCTGACTATCTTCTTGCAACCCTCATCTCTGTTGCACTTGGCTTCAAATTTAAATCCCTTCTTCATCCTCGTATACTTCCACGTTAGCCTTATTACCAATGGTCGATGATCTGATGCTCCATAGCTGTCATGGAGTACGAGACCATTCTTATACAAGCTTGTTTATTTATCTATTACCAGGGCTCTATCCAGTCTCACTAAAATTTTGCTTTTTTTGTTTTATCTATTGTGCCAGGTAATTCTATTACCTTTGAACTCTAGATGCATAAGGTACATTTGCTCCATCATTTCAGACAATAAGTTCCCTTGACTCCAATTAAAGCTAGCTCCCCCAAGTTTATAGTTTGGATTGTTGTACATGTTGTAGTCCCTTACTATTAGCTATGGTCCCTTTCTTCCTAAAGTCGCTTCCTTGAGCTTTGTTATCACTCTCAAGCGGTCCTTCCTTTTCTGGGGTACTGTAAAACCCCATAAAGAACCATGGTTGGTTGTTGTTTACCCTTAGATCTATGAAGTTTTTACTTGTGTTTTCGATCTGAAAGTCTCGGTCGTCATTCCACCATATTGATAAACCTCTGGTGAGCCCTATTGGTTCTATATACACTCCATTGCTATACCTGTTTTTTCTTCTAAGCCCTTTAATTTTTTGATTATCAATTTTTGTTTCCATCAAGAATACCATATCTGGTTTGTATTTCAGCTGCAAATCCCTTAGATACCTTGTTGTTGTCTTATTTCCTGTACCCTGGCATTTCCGAGTAAGTATACTCATCCCTACGAAGATGGGCACTGTGTTCACTTTCCACTTAGGTTTACAAAACTATCAAATAAACCCTAATTTGGGATAATAGGGGTTTTGAGAGACACTCTTCCTATACCACTACTTTCAACGGTCATGAAAGTTCAATGAGTTGTACTACTATAATGTATAATATTAAAATTTTATAATTATTAAATGTTAAGACCTTTATAATTTTTATAAGTAAAAATTTTAATCCAACTATTTTTGGTTAGTATTAATGTTAAAATTTTAAATTTCATTATCAAATATAAAATTTATATGGAAAAATGACTATTTTGGTGTTTCAGCTTTTCAAAATTTGATAATTGAATGTCCTAAATTTTATTTATGATAATTGAGTGTGTTAATCTATTAAAAAATTACAAATAAAAGTTTTTTGGCAAGTTAACCATCAGTTTCCAATTCATTGATGTTGAGCTGTCAAAATTACTGAGTAAAATGGTTAACATGGCCTTTTCACATATGAAGCATGTGAGTTATAGGTATGATAAGGCAATAATGCCCACTGAATCTTCCTTTCAATTTCATTTCCCTTTACCTTTCATCTCCCTTTCAATATCGATTCAACCCTTGTGAAGCCTATTTAGACACTAAATTTATCTTTATCGCGATTTATATCATTTAAATTTTAATTTTAAAAAATTAATTAATTAAATGATAATTTTATATAATATTAAAAAAATATTATGAATTCAATTTCTAATCAACATGAAATAATGAAATTTTTATTTTTAGGTTCAAAGATATAAGATTAATTTATTGATGTGGATGAGTAGAGGAGTCATGATGCTTGAAATTAAAGAAAGAAATCCCAACCTATTTAAGGCATGGCATATCATTGCTTCATGTGGAACTCTGCCTTCTCTAATTCATCTACGAATTTCCTTGTGAAATAATTCTTTCAATTTACATGATAAAAATAGTCGTCACATTTAATTTAATTAACTTGGGTTGCCTTTGTAAGAAAAGAGAAGGGGCATGAAATAGAAGAAGGATTCCTATTCCTAGTACAAAATTAGCACAAACAAACACATGCCCTTTTGGGTTGTTTCAATCATAGGCAACTTGCACAAAACTCACAGATGGGTCCAAACTGCCATGTTAACAAAACCCTTTTCTTTTTTGGGTGTTCTTTTTTTTTTTTTTTTTAAGGTGGGAATATTTGAATATTTGATTCTTTTGCTCTGTCAATCAATGATATTTGCCAGTTTGCCACATGAATCCATTAGTCTTTTTGGCTATTACTAAACACAAACATACAAAAAAAGCTTCACTATCATCATCCTCTTCACATCCACCAACTGGCCCAATCACATTTTAATACACTAATCAAAACAAAACGTGCATGCTCCTCCTCTCTTCTTCTCTTCCTTTTTTTTTAATATTTTATTTTTTCCCAATAATAATTATTTAACCAACCAAAATGACCCATTTAGATCACAATCCTTTGACATTAAACTCGCTTCTACATCTCTATCCAAAAAAAAAAAAAAAAAAACGCTTCAACATCTTATATTTCTCCAATTCTTGAGGGCAAAAGGGTCATTTCATATAAAAACTGAACAATGCTCAAAAAGAATTAGAAAAATCCTTATTTATATAAAAAAATTATACCATATCATTAAATTTATAAATATTTTATATTAATTAATAAAAAAATAAATTGATATCAGCAAAATATTATACAAGGACCCTTTCAACTAAAATAATAATTAAATCATTAAATTTTTAAAAAGAATTATAAAATTTATAATTGGGATTTTCTTCCATTATATAATTTTATATAAACTATTAATATATATAACTCAATTTACCTTCTTACTAATTAAAAAATTAATTATATTTTCTAAAAAATTAAAAAATTAATTATTTTTGTCTTTTTTTTTTCTTTTGGGGGCATGGTATGTTCTGATGGTGGTGGGGGGCGGGGCGTGGACTTTTTGCTGAATTTCAGATCCAGAAAAAGCAGACTTTAAACTCAACAAAACACAGAAATTTCTTTTTTAAAAAAAAAAAAAAAAGTTTCCAACTTTTTGGATATAACAGCAAAAGAAAAACACTTTCTTTCTCCTTATCTATAATGTCTGAAAACGAAACCCGCCACCCGCCTCAGCCACCGTCGGCCTCTTGTCCGCCGCCGAAATCCTCCACTTCATCACGGCCAACCGCCATAACTCTCCCGCCACGCTCTTTCGACCAAACATTCTTCTCTGCTGCTGCTGCTGCTGCTGCTACTCCAAACATGGGCTTAGGCTTTAGTCCTGGTCCCATGACTCTTGTCTCGAACTTATTCTCGGATTCCGATGACTTCAAATCCTTCTCTCAGCTCCTCGCTGGCGCTATGGCTTCTCCGGCGGCTGTCAATACTAAAGCTCCTTCCTTTTTTTCTCAAGAAGATAAGGTCTCCGCCGGAGATGATAGTAGGTCGCCGGTGAACCTGTCGATTGTTCCGCCGCCGCCGATGTTGAGTCCGGTTGCTCTTCTTGATTCTCCGGGATTTGGACTCTTTTCTCCTCAGGTATTACAGAAATTGAAAAGTTTTGCACGGTGTCGTGTATCACCTTTGTTGTTTTGTGTAGTTCAGTAAATTTTTACAAAGTTTGATTTTTATTTTAATTTCTAATTTACTGTTTAATTTGAATGAAACCCATTTTGTTCTTTTACGCAATTAAGCTGGAGCATTATCTTGATGAACAAATAATTGTTTGAACTTTATGCACATGTGTCCAGTTGCGTAAGATTTTGACCAGTTATCTGGTTTAATGTTTTACTTTTAGACAAGAAATTGAGTTCTTGTATTAGTGGTCCGGCTTCATTTATTGAATTTTGTCAAGCATTGAATCTGTAAACGGTCTAAGCCATGTGGTTCCAATAATTTGATTTAGTAGAATATGTTGTCCAACCAGGATGTCAAACGAAGGAGTGAGTATGGAGCTTTAATATTTAATGAGCTTGGCATTATTCATATCACATGCTTAATATTTTTGAGATGCCATTGTGCTAATCTCCATGGATTTGTGTAGGATGTTATGGGTTTGATATCAATCAAACAAAGTTGAGACTTTGTTCTGATTATAGGCTTTATCAACAGTGAAAAGTTACACAGCATTGCTAGTGAGACTAGTGTTATGAATGATTGAGCTTGGATGATGGTACTCTCTTTGCATTTTATGCCTTTTAGTTTTAATCCTAACAGATGGTCTCATTTTAGCTTCTCAATGCCATAAATAATGCATCAATGTTAAACATGATCTTGCTATGGTTGACCATAATTGTTTCCCACTCTTTCTATATTATTATTGTTTTAGTTGTGTTTTTTTTTTTTTTGGATTTAACATAATTTATGCAGCTCCTCTTTTGTTGGTTTAATATCGTGCGGCTGACATTTTGTATTTCTCAATCCTGGCATGGTCTTTCTTCTGTGATATGCTTATAGAGACCTTATATAGTGCCATATTCTTGTTGATAGTCAAGCACCATTCTGTTTCACAAAGGCAAATGTTTGCTCTTCTTAACCATGAGTGATCACTGAATGGCATATATCAGAATTCAGAACAGTTCAAGTATGGAAAGAATGCACATATTAGCGACTTGTATCTAGGCTGCTCATCTTTTGAGTTTAGTATTTTAACCTAACAGGATTGAAGCTTATAGATGTATAACAGCTTTGGAGCTATCAGTTGTCATATAATATGTCACTAATGTGATTCTGTTTATAGCCTTATTTTCACTACATTACTGCTTACTTACTGCAGTGTTTTGTCAATTTATAGGGACCCTTTGGAATGACACACCAGCAGGCCCTAGCTCAAGTTACTGCTCAGGCTGCACAAACCAATTCCCATATGCATGTTCAAGCACAATATTCATCTTCTTTACCATCAGCGCCGGTGGCATCTTCAACTCAATTTTCTTCAGTCAATACTAATTCCGCCACACACCAGCAGATGCGACCATCAATACCTGACCCAAGTGCATCGTCTTCAGACTTCTCTTATCCTGATCAGAGATCCCAAGTTTCCTCAGTTGCTGTTGATAAACCTGCTGATGATGGCTACAACTGGCGAAAATATGGGCAGAAACAGGTGAAAGGCTGTGAATTTCCTCGAAGTTACTACAAATGTACACATCCCAGTTGTCCTGTCAAGAAAAAGGTTGAGCGATCTCTTGATGGTCAAGTAACTGAAATTATCTACAAAGGGCAGCACAACCATGAACCTCCTCAACCCAATAAGCGAGGGAAGGAGGCTGCAAACTTGAATGGAAACTCAAATAATCAGAGTAATCTTGAACCAGCTTCCCAACTTCAAAGTGGAAATGTGAACAGATTGAAAGACAGGAAGGATCAGGAATCAAGCCAAGCTACACCTGAACATGTATCGGGGACAAGCGACAGTGAAGAAGTCGGTAATACTGAAACTGGTGCGGATGAAAACGATGAAGATGAGCCAGATCCCAAGAGAAGGTACTTTCACGTGGAAATGTTCAAGTGAATATACTTAAAGAATCCGAATTGCAAAGTTTATTATGTACATCTAATAAAGTCAAAATCTTGTTCTGCAGAAATACAGAAGTCAGGGTCACAGAGCCAGCTTCTTCACATAAAACTGTCACAGAACCTAGAATCATTGTGCAAACTACTAGCGAGGTTGATCTTTTAGATGATGGCTATAGATGGCGCAAGTATGGGCAGAAAGTTGTCAAAGGGAATCCTTATCCAAGGTAGTTTTCCCCAGCTTATATGATAATAAATTGCAGCAATAATAAGAATAGAATTGACATTGTTTTTCTTGTTCTGATTGTAATTCATTATAGGGTTGAAAGTCCTTATTGTATTCCGCCTAACTCTGTTTGCTTGGTGTTTGCAGTATTATACACTAATGCATTTAGATCATCAGAGGCCGAAAGCCTCTTTCTTTATCCACCATCGGGGGCAGGGGTATGAGGTTACAAAACTAAATAAGATGAATAAATTATGCTATCACCATTCCTTTCTTCCGTTGAATACTACTTGTTAGACATAGTTTTATCTGGCACAGTTTCTTGGATAAGGTACACAGAAAATTTTTAACCTAATTGTAAATTATATTAGGGTGACCATTTTGGTCATCAAAATGTCTGACAGGGCTAAAAGTTTCATGTGTATGGTTGGAAACCATTTCTTTCAATTGCAGTGCCAACATAGTGTGCATTTGGCATGAATTTGGTTTTAAGAAACTTTAAGTGGGAAAAAAATGCTCCGGTCCATTAAGACAAATCCTTCCTCCTCTTCAGACTCTTGGTGCTGTTGCATCATCTTTTTTCAGATAAATTAATGTTTTCCTCCCCTACCCTAGCCCCCTAGAAGATTTTGATACTTTTGCTTATATTTGATCATTCATAGTGTTTTCCTGGTTAGTAGTGAAAACTTAATATTTTTCTGGTTGAATTTTTCTGTAATCTCTTATAATTGTAATTATTCGGTACTTACTATGTTGAAGGCCTTCTTAGCAAGCTTGCATTGCCATTAGTCTTTCATAAACCCATGCATTCATAGAGAAAGGTCAATGGTGATACCTTTGCTGCTAGTATCATGTAACACTAAGGCGGTCATTGCTTTATTGTAGTCTATTGATAGAAAATGTGTTTATACACATCGTGAAGTCAAGTTTTATCTTTAGAACCTGGGTTCCCATTGCATATTCATTATTCAATGCTCATACAGTCCCCAAAACTTGTGTTTTTGCTCTATGAATTTTGATGTTGACATTTAATTAGAGACTTCCTTCGATGATCTACAGGAGCTACTACAAATGCACAACTGAAGGCTGCAAAGTTCGTAAACATGTCGAGAGAGCTGCAAGTGACCCAGGAGCAGTTATAACTACATATGAAGGCAAACATAATCACGATGTGCCAGCAGCTAGAGGGAGCAGCCACAAAACAGGCAATAGTAATTCATCTGAGCTAAAACAACAAAATGTAGAGAAGAATCCCGTAAATAACAGAAGAGACATGGGCACCAATAATCAACAACCTATAGCACGGTTGCGGTTAAAAGAAGAGCAAATAACATAGTTTCTCTGAGTTATTGCGAAATGCAGGATATCACATTCATTTAATTATGAATCAGGAACAGCTGTAAGATATCTTTGCTGAAGTCTGTTTTTCATGTTTATTGAGGCTGTTGTTTTGGTCAAGGCCCTAGTCATCCACTGCCATATATAGGAAGAAGAAATTATAAAGAAGATAAAGAGAAGTCAATCTGAGGCAAACTTTCTTGGATTGAGTTGGAAAGCAATATTGTTGTATTTACACAGTTAGTAGGTATTTTCATTGAAATCCTCTTTAATGCATTCTTTTGTACATTATTATGTGTAAGTAATATTGCATATAGTCGAGACACAGTTGTTACATTTGGAATTAATGTTTGAATATGCAAATATTTTCTGCTATTTTCTTTTGTCGACATCTGTTTTGTTTCTTGGCCAGTTTGGTTCAGAGCTTCCAGTTCCACATGGTTAAAGTCTTAAATTTTGCTAGGTTTCTGACCTGGGTCACGATCAGTTTTACTTTGCAGGTGTTTCAATCTGTCTCACCAAGGGTCCTGTGGCGTTGGTTTAGCAGCTCTAGGCTCTAGCCTCTCAAGTGCAAAGAAGTCTTGTAGTGAAGTGGATATGAGAAGCCATTGTTATATCATGTAACACTCCAAAATGATCTCTAAGATACAAGATCTTGAAAGCCCTTGTTCCTCCAAGGTCCAAACTTTTCTTCATTCTTATGATGATCAACGGCATTGGTCGCTCAAATACATTTAGCAGCATTTATCGGTAGTAACACATAAAAAGAATTAAAAAGAAAAGGCATAAAATTACAATAATACAGATCTTCATGGATAAGGTTAAAAAAATTCACTCTCATATTCAAAAGGAAACAAAAAAAAAAAAAAAAAAAAAACTTTTTTTTTCATCCATTTTTGTCATCAGTAAAATACATCTCTGAAATGAGTCTGTGCAGAATTATTTGATTTGCTGCTGTTGAGGCCTTGTTGCTCAGGTTGCTATTTAAATCAATCATCCCTAGCTACAATGGTTGGTATTTGGCCATGATTTACAAAATCAATCTTATTCAAGCGCACACAGCACAACACTTGCTCCGGCAGCTCCTCAGGTTTTTGTGCCTGTTTAACATTATAATATCACAGAAAACACATCATTTAATGAGGCTTTTATAGCAGAAGCAAAACTTGGAATCAATTTTCTTGCTAGTTTACAAATACTAAACAAAGCCAGGATGAGGAAAACTGCTACTGACCTGAATAGTTAAGCCTACATTAGCTATTCCATGTTTCATACGTTCTCGGAAAGCTTCGAGACCTTTCCGAGATATGTAGCTAAAGCGATGTATGTCTAAATCAATCTCGAAGTAATTTGGTCCCTGCAGGATGTGAAAAAGGAAGATTTTAGGCAATGTCCATCAAGATTTGCTGATGATCTTTATCAGAAGTTAGCATTAACTTATCATTATAAGATATTCTTTACCCTGAAGAACTCGTGTTGGGGGCGTGAAAGCACTGGCTTATCGTTATAAGCTTGAATAAGCTTCTTTTCTGCAGAACCCAATTGCAAGTCCTCTGTATTAACCAGACCTGCCAGAATTTTTAGCCTTTCTCTGAAAGGAACTGTGCTTTCCCTTGCAAAGCTTTTAACCTTTTCCATATCATCCTCGACCAGTCTCTGAGGCAAAATGCAATATTATAAAAGATGGGGAAAGAACATGTTGAATCAAATAATTGTATTCAGAAGTACCTTAATGCTTTCTTGAAAATGAGGAGAGATCTCTTTATCGAAATTCTCAGATAGTTTGAAATATAATACAAGGCTCATGCCTTCCCCATCACATTCACCTTGAAACATGGCAACAGGATAAGTGGGGATCTGTATGTTAACAATTAGAAGTGATGGCACTTTCTCATGCGGTTGCACAAACGGAAGCTCAAGATGTTGAGCAATGTGATGTATCTTTTGCGGGCATGCAAACAAATCAACACCAATTGATATATATGGGCTGAAATTTGGAGCAGCACACTTCTGCTTATCACTGCATAGAGTGTAGCGATACGTAGGAAGTTAAGCCTTGTGAGAAGAGAAAATAGAAGAACAGAAAAGAATTAACAACACTTGCTGAATTCCTGAGAATAACATGCCTGAAAAAATTCTTGCCACGGAGTTTAAAAACTGAAGGTGAAACCTCAGACCAGCATCCTGGAGTAGGCTTCTCTAACTTTGAACCTGGTATTTGAAATCCTGCTGTTGGGCGATATAGCAATGTCCCAGATGCTGGAAGCCACAATTCATAACTAATAAGGAACTAATATTCATATTCAAAGTCATTAACAGGCAAGACTTCAATTTATGTTTCTAATGAAGCCAAATTAAGTTGCAACCAGAAGAAGCTTGAAAGTGTACTCACAGAATTGAGTCTTTTCCTCTCCATCGCAGGATTTCCTCTTCAAAGAAACCATAATGACTGTCGATTTCCTTATAGTTTCTTGAACTTTCTCTCCAGAGTCACAAGAGTGCTCCTTTAGACCCTTAAAACTTTCATAAGGATCATCCATTACCTTCTTTGTCTTGGTGTCATCACCCTTTGAAACTCCTCCATCAATTTTCAGGAAGCTTTCGTAGAACCCTTCGTACTTGCTTCCGGTCTCTACAAAGCGTGAAGTACTTCCATACTGAACCACCTGGCCACTCGGCTTTTGCCCCATTGCGGTACAAACTGAAGGAAAACCATCTGGCCAACCACAGAAGCAAAGTAAGTGGTAGTGGATGCTAGTCTAAGAGACAGAATTGCATAAATATTCACCAAGTTGTGATGGGATGTTTAGTGTGTAATACCTCCATGAACACTAATGAAGTCATCATCTGAATCTGAGTCTATTAGGCTAACAGAATCAAACCACATTTCCTCTTGGCATATCCCTGAAATGATCGAATTCTTATGGTCAAGAAAAGTTATCATGTAGAGCAGCTTCATCAGCAAACAAACACTTCAATTTCACAGATTCAACACCATACCGTTTCCAGCAATTTGGCTATGGTTCCATTGCAATTGGGTGAGATGGAAATTCTTGTTGGTAGCTTCAGATCTCCGGCACGTAGTTGCTGCACCCTTCTCAAAGTCAAGATGAACAAACTCTCTAACAGCAAAATCTCCTACTCCAGCATCACCAAAACGCTTCATGGGTACATCAGGAATAGTAGAAGCAATCTTTGTGCGACGTTTTGCTGATTTAAAATGGTATCTCCTCCTATGTACTCTGGTTCTCTTATTGGCTGTCGATATGCATCCGCCCATAATTAAAATAACCTATAAACACCACCCCAGTAGATGGTTGTTTGAAAGAGAAGTACCCAAGAACACAAACTTGAGGCTAGAGGAGGAACCCTGTTGACACAATATTTATAGCATCCAATCATAAAGAGTCAATGAAGATAAAATGTATAACAGAAAAGGAACGCATCAAATTAGCAGCGCTAACTGTAAAATCTGAGTATATGAGAAGAAAAAGGGAAAAGAAGAAAGCTACTTTTTGTTCTTTTTTTGTGCTTTAGATAATAATTTTCTGCAGAAAAAGCCTTTCAAACACCAACTTAGAAAAAAAAAAAGGTGAGCAGCCAACTGAAATCGAAGTGGCAAACATAAAAAGAATCATGCACCATTCTACTTAGCAAGTGCTTTGATTTAACTGTGCAAGAGTTCAAGAAAGAAACTTTTAGATCAATCATAAACAAATAAAACAAAACCAAAACAGAACCAAGTTCTGCAATGAATTTCCAGCTATGGTTTAAAAATCTCACAATTTTATCACTGTAGAACCATCCGTTCATCTCTGAATTTAAGACAACGTTAGTAACAATTTTTAAAATTTTTCCTGTCGAGTACATACCTCTGACCTCAATTTGAGTTCCAAGGTTGGATGACAGCTGCTTGACTCTCACTCTCAGGCTAGCATCTGACCACAAAAGGTGCTGTCCAGTCCAGAAAAATCTAATTTAGTCATGAATTATTGTATTGAAGCAACATCAAATTCACACAAATCTGACTCCACTAATGAAAAAAAAAAAACTGAAGAAAATAACAACCCATTTACCACTTTAAGGGTACTACACAACTACAACTACAACAACTGAAGCTAGAGACCAAACTGGGTTTGAAATAAAACATCAAATTTATGATTGTTACAGAAAATAGGATCAAATGGTTTTGTAATAAAGATTTGTTTAAAAGAAGCAAAAAACAGAAAAAATAGGGAAAAGATCGTTGTGAGTCCACATCATGTAAGATAGTGAAAGGCAAAGAAATCCATAAGATTTGATGATAGCAATAAACAAATGAACATGAAACCAAGTCCTTATCAAAGAGTACAAATGCTACTAGTTCAAATATGCAGTCTACACATGTATATGTTAAAAAATAATTAATTCCAACACCATTAAAAAAAAGAAAAAAAAATGAATAGAACCCACATGCTGATCATTTCGTGTCTAAAACAAAAAGCCAACATATTTGGAAATGTACAATAATGCAATGGAGAGAAAAAGGAACAAAAGGTCGTAAAGATAAGACAGAAAAGCAAAAGAAACAAAGAAAGAAACTTTTTACTCCTTGAAAGAGGGTAATTACATAACAAAAAATGCATGGCATGAGATTAAATAAGAAGAAAAAAGAAAAGAAACTGCAAACATTACTAAAATTAATCAAGAACAGCAACGGAACAAAACCAACAAAAATCAGAAGATTCTAAAAGAAAAAAGGAAAAAAAACCTGACAAGAAAGAAAAGAAAGTTAAGAAGAGTAGGGAGGGGGGGAAATCCCAACACCCAAGTCAAGAAAATCGGATTTCCCCCATTCCTTTCATTTGATCTCTCTCTGTGTCTGTGTGACCCTGCTCTGTTCCAGAGAAAGAAAACAGAGAGCAGGTGATGATAATGGAAATGCAACAGAAACAGAGAGAGACAGAAGGAGAAAAATAAAATATGATAAAACAGGGAAGAAATATACTAAAACATTACCAAAAAAAGGTTCCCCCGGGAACTTCGGATCGATATGTATGTGTTTATCTGATGTATGTATAGTACATGTGTGTGTATCAGGAGGATTGTGTCTGTTTTAGTTATTTTATTTAATAATTAAGGATATTTGGTGTTCGGTGTTTTCTTCTGTTTCTTTCTGCCATTTTCATGTTTTGTCGCCAGAGATTTCGCGGGCAAAATTTGAGCTTTTATGATTGGGTTGGATAGGACCCCAATTATTAATTTCACCAAGTTTCCACATTATTTTTATGTATTACTTTTATTATATGTAACAACGTTATCTTGATCAATGAATGACAGTTGGAACTCTTTTAATTTTAATAATGCTTTAAATTTGAAATATAAAATATGCACCGTTATTATCATTTAACGGGTTGTAGTTTCATTTAAATAATTGTGACGTCTTAAATAATTGTTAAGAAATTTTTATTACTCTTATGATCTTATCTAAATCAAGTTAGATTAGTCAGAATTTAATAAATTTTGAATACAATTGATTTAGATAAAAAAATAATTATTGAAAAAGTTTTATAATTTTTATAATTTTGTTTGAGTCAAATTTGACTAAATTAGACTAATTAAAGTCTAGTTAATTCTCAATATTGATTGTTTAGGAAAAAAGAATGACAATTAGATTATTTTCTGGCTAAATTAAATGATGTCTTTTTTTTATTAATGTATATGCATACTATATAGAAGTATTTAAATACATAATAAATTTTTGGAACAAAAAGAAAAGCAGTTTAAGTTGAGAGGAGCTCAAACTTGAATCCATCCCATCATAAAACAAATCAAGCTTATTAGCAAAATTTATGAACAATAAGAATTTATTGATGATGTGTAAATTTTCCATTAAAATTTTTGTTTTCATTAATAAGACATCTAATTATGAAATCTACAAGTGCACATCATTATTTGTAGTTATATTTAGGTTTAGTGGTTTTATAAAACACAGAATGGCATCAACCCAGGAAATCCAATATGCAATTATACATCATTAACTGACTAATCCCAATTTTTAATATAATTACTTAAAACAAATAAGTTTAATGTACTTTTTTAATAAATTTGATTTCTGATTTTGTTTAGTTGTCTTAATTATACTTGTGTAGGTGTGCCATTAATTTTGTTGAATTCAAGACAAGAGCAAGTACAGTACTATTATTAGGCAATAAAGGTAAAGAAATTGACTAAGCAGTACAAAATTAATTAATTTGTGAAAAATAGAAATTGATCAATTTTCATTTCATATATTTGTACTTATGTCCTATCAAGGATTAAGTACCACAAATAATAATAGATATTTTTTCCCAAATATTGAAATTTTAACTTTTTTCTGTATAAATACAGAATTAGTTGAAATAAATTTTTACACTAGTAAAATATTATTTCAGACAAAAAATTATGGACTGAAGACTAATCAAATAATTTGAAATATCCTTTCTGAAAAAAATAAAAAGATTTTTTTTTCTATTTAGAATATTTCACAAATGCAACTAAAAAATTTAAATTAAAATATAATCTGAAAATATTGATCATAGTTGATAAAAAAAAATTCTCAAATTTAAATAATCATACCTTTTGTAGTTGGTAGCACTAGCACTAGCACTAGCACTAGCACCCCTAAAGGCTAAAGCTATCATTTTTCTTTGTCACTAGTCTTTATCATTTACAAGGTACCACTAGTAGTTAGGCCAAGGTGGTAGCTTGTTTCTTTTGTCACTTTCACTTCCAAATTCTAATGCTTATCCTCTATGAATAATGCATGCAGAACCACATTTCATATCATAGTATAACTTTAATCAATTCAATCATCAAACTTTTTTTTTATGAACCAATTTCCCACATCTTTAAAAAATTGTTTAATGAATTAATGCTCTTCTAAACAAAAATAAAAAATTATGCGCAAGAATTTAATATTTACGTTGCATCGTTTTCATAACAAACAATTTAAAAAATTATTCTCATAATTAAAATAAATAATTATGAATAATATCAATTGAAAATCTCATCACTAGAAATTTATTAAATTAATATTTTAATCATTTAATATTTATATTATAACCAACAAATTTTGAATTAGTTAGTAATGAGTCATTTTCAATAAAATGAGATGTACTCATTAGGTAATTATTGATAAATTTTTGCCCTTTTTTTATTTCTACTTTAATTGAACTTGGCTCTAAATAAATATTTCCATTATAATATAAAAAAATTAAATTTTATTAATTTTATTTTTAATAGTGAAGGGATTCATATCATAAGTTTCTTTATCTTTATCCAAAAGTTGTATCAACAGCAATGTTATATAAAATAAACTCAAGAGAAAAAAGAGAACACAAATGGCACTAACTCAAACAACCCTAATTAATTGATTTGGCACCTATTAATTAAATCACCATTGGTTTTTCAAATTCAGGAGAAACAGACAACTTTTTCTTTTAAAATCTTAATTAGGGGACAAACAAAAACAGAATTAATTAAAGTTGTAGTAGGCAAGATTGAGGCTAATTAGCACTTAATTATATGTTATAAATAGTGCAAATGTCTTTATCATGTCCGAGTGGCAAAGCAAAACAATATTTTTATATGGGGATAAATGAGGGTGTTCGTGTGCAGCAGCTGGTGTTTGAAAATGACTTCTCTTGGAACATACACAGCTGGTTTCAGAACTTCAAACCATATAATATTTCATCACATGAAAAAAAAAAAGTTTATATATTGCCATTATTATAAGGGAAAATTAGATTCTCGGTGGGATCGGGAATTTCCTATTTTAACTATCAGACCAACAACACGAGATATTCTAATGCATGATTTAACACTTATTTATATGAAAGAAATAGCTTATTAAATTTTGTGTTGAAATTTACTACTCTTTTCATTCCTTTTTAATTATGGCTATTGAAAAAATGTAAAATTTCATTTAATTATCACTTTTATACAATCAATAAAATGACAATTATTTTTTACCAATTTTGTTCTTATCATTATCAATATAAAGTAATTAATGCTCAATAAAATTTTAAAATTATTTATAAGTTTAATTTTTATTCTTTTAAAAATTAAAGATATTTTAGTCTCTTAACTTATTTTTCTTCTAAAATTAAGGCTAATTATTTTCTGTTCAAAATTATTGTCGAAAGTTATTTGTCCAAAAGGTTTCTTTTTTGAATGCAGTTAGCTAATTGTTGGAATATTTTCATTAATAGGAAGGTGAAATAATATAAAACTATATAATATGTGATAATTTTTAAAATTAAATAAAATTAGTATAACTTGAACTCCAAATCTCGAAAAATGCTTGAACAGCTGATCTGATGATGTACCTTTTATCAATAATTACTAAATCACTCATTATTGAACTTTTATGATTTAGATGGAAAACAAATATTTAAGTTGTTTTGATATGTGTACATATACCCATCACAGCAATTTATTCAATTGAAGGAGGATAAACTTCAAAATTGCTCATGAGCATGTATGTACTCACTATCAAATAACCCTTGATATTTTGAGCAATTTAAGCCCACCAACCATGAAAATAGCTAGGAGACAATTAGACAAAGAAAATATTAATTAAAACAAAAAAACTTTCCATGTGCTTCCAAAGTCTTCCCTACTCCACCACCAGCAGGTCCTTTTAAGGGGGGCAATGATTAGCACGGCTCACTTTTTTTTTTTTTAAATGAATTGGTCAATGATTGCTATCTCTCTCTTTATGAATGATTTGCACATAAAAATATTACTCCTCTTATGGACTTGCACATGAATAAATGGTTGGTGATAAAAGGGGAAGCTCGGAAATGATGCCTACTTAAAGCTCCAAAATTAATTTTCATGAAATTTAAAATCAAAATACTATCTTCTACTCGTCCATTTTATTTCAATTATTTTTAAAATAATATTATAAAAATTAAAAAATTATTTAACAGACTTAATTATAAATATAAATGATTATATAATACTCTTTTAGAAAGATTAAAAGTTAGTATGAATTACAATTATTTTAATAAAAATTTTACTCAAAAAATTAAAATACGAGTAAAATTAAAAAAAATATATTTTTTATTAATAATCTAAAAAAGTCATCTGAAATTGAATAAATTTTATTTTATTAAAAGACAATATGAAACGGAGAGACCATTATATACTCTATTATAATAATATTTAAATTTTTTAATTTTTTATTAATTACAATAATATCATTTCGTGTCAATCAACAATAGTCTGATTGGTATTCTTAACAAAATTTTCAAATTTAAGTTTATACAATTACTACTCATCAATATTAGTGAAAATTTATTACTTTATAATAAATATGGGAAAGGTGTTCGAAAATTTATTTTTAACGGTTGAATAAAAAATTTTAAAATTTTATTCATTAGTTTAAAATTTTAAATCTATACGATAATTTTTAAATCTACACAATAATTAATGAGTAAATTTTTTTATGCAAATGTTAAAATCAAATTCTAGGCCAATTATCAATTCGTTATTTATATTAACGAATAAATTTGATAATTTTTTTGAAATTTATATCACTTGATTATAAACTTTTAAAAATTTTTAAAAAATTATTTTATAGGTTTAAAACGTTTAAAATTTTATAATTAGATTATATATATATATTTCTAAAAATATCAATTTTATTTGTTAGTATTCTTAAAAATTAATTTTTTATTAATTTATAAAACTTAATTATACTGAAAAAAGTTATAGAATTTAATTTTACTCGGTAAATGTCTAATATGGTATAAATTTCCAAAGTAGAAATTTTAATTTAAATGAACAAATAAAAGAGTCAAATATAAAATTAGGATAAAATATAGGAGTCCAATTTGCACCTTTATCCTAATAAATATTAAGGGTATAATCCATATTCCATTGAGCGGTTTGAACCTCAATCATATAAAAAAATTTACTATTTCATTATTCAACCTACGATAATATTTCAAATGGAGTTTAGTGATTTGAGGATTGGTGGCAGAAGTAGTTTGGCAAGGCACTTTCATTTTGGTCAAGATTTGTCCTCATCTCACCAAACCCCTTGAAAGAAAAGAAAAGAACCCCACCTTGAAGACTTAGCTCATCGTAGTGTCCTAAATAAACATAAATTAGGCATTGTGATTGCTTGTACAACTCATTTTGAACCCAAGATCA
>CATIWM010229557.1:0-13437 GCA_949671775.1 Mallotus repandus
ATATAGTTGTGCGCCGTATGTTTGAACATGAATCATAAGTTTTTCTAAATAAGACAATTCCATGAAAAGAGGATTTCACCATTATTTCTTGGATTCTTAATTAATTAGTCCAAATTCACCCATCCGTGGGCTTGGTTGAAAAAGAAATGTTTGAAAGGTAATCTCTCTCACTCACACACACACACATATATAAATATATATGTATGCTTAATTTAATTTAGTTTAATTTACCAAGTTATAATATAATGGTTATTTGTCAAATAATGAGACTATTATATTTTTTAGATAACAAGTTAGCTTCTTGGTATAAAATTCAATTAAATTTTTGTATGAGAGTGTCATATATAATAAAAAATTGTATAGCAAATTTTTAATAAGTCAAATTTCTAATTAGTTGTGAGTGACAATTGATTTTATATCAAAAAAATTAATAATAATACAATGTTAAATTCATAGAGATGATATAGTCAAAAAATGACCGACATTTCTCCCAATCCAAGCGATATGTTTGTACCAAGGTATAAGATGGATGTAGAAGTTTGTTGAAAAGGAAACTCGATCTGTGGCCAACTTAGTCAAGGTAAAGAAAGGAAGCTAAATAAAGCATAGTAATAATAATGATGATGTAGTGTTTTGTTTTTCTATTATGTTTAGAACACAAATCCAAAGGTAGCCACCCCCTTTTTGTCCATAACTTCGACAGATGGAGCTAAATTGTCATAAAAGCAACAATGGGATTAAAAAAAATAAAACAACGTCACTAGATGTTGAAAACTCGTGTGCAATAAAAAGATGTGCAATTTTGGATTGAGCACTAGTATTTAACATATATACACACATATTGCGTCTGAGAATATTTTTAAATTTTTAATTAATTTAAAATTTAAACCAAATACATTTATAAAAAGATAAAAAAAAATTTAATATTTATTTTCTTTATATATAAAATTTAAATTTTTAGTTACTTAAACTAACAAATAGGGGTGATATTAATTAATTAAAACGTAAAGTTTAGGAGGGCAAGAAAGTACGTGAGAGTCTCCTCCCTCACCCACCAAATTGTGCTGCCTGCCCCTTTAATTTCCATCAAGAAACGTACATATATATTCAAGTTCAACCACCCCCTTTGGGGTTTTTCTGGATCACGTGTTGGTTTTGCATTATGAATGTGATGGCTTTCAACGTTGGAGTTTGAATACCCGCACACCTTTATCAAATACACTCACTTGCATACCCACACAAAAATGTCTAATTCATTTTTATCAACAAAGTTTAACCAACTTAATTAAACACCAGAGATACAGTAATATTGCCCTATTTTATTAGCAGCAGATAACACTCAGATGCTAATAAAAATGACCACCAACATTCTTGTTTTCAATTTACAAAATAGATTAAAAAAAAAAACCTTTTCATCTATTTTAAATATGTTACATCCTATTAGATAGGGGTGGCCGAAAATGTTATGTCAAAAGGACTAACCACGATGAAGGAGAAGAATATTAAATATTAAATTTATAAAACTTGTATTAATATTTTATATTTGATCACTGAAGATGAATAGTTATATATTACAAATTAGAGTGGAGATAATTAGAAACAAAACAAAAACTGTCGCAGTATCGGTGCATAATTTAAAATCACAATAGGAGTATTTCGTTATAACCAAAAGAAATGGTAAGAGTAAACTATGAGACAAGACAAAGAAAAATAATTTTTGGGTCAAAAATATAATTAATATTTTTATACACAAAATTTTACCATTTCATACACAAATATATTCTTCGGAAAATACAGATGGAGGGAGGCGAGAGAAGGTAAAAAAGTGAAACAAGGGACTCGGTCCCACGGGTAAACAGTCAACAAGGTTACCGGAAGAGAGGTGAAAGGCTGATGTGAAACGTGGGATGTCTCATTCCAAATCCATACATACAAGTAGAGGTAGATTGTAGTGACTTTGAAATGTACAAAATACGGACCCTGTACTAGGCCACTGGCCCACCCGGTCTCCGGTCATCCTCCCCTTCTTGGCCGTCAAATTCGTTGACTTTGCCTGCCCTTTTCTTTTTTCTCCTTCCTTTGGTTCGGAGCTTCTTTATTTATTTGATTAATTAATGGTTGTCAAGAAAAATAAAAATTCAATTTCCTCACGTGGAACGCGGCGCCCAATTCGGGGCGGTGGATTATTCTTTCCTTCTTTTTTTTTTAATGTTTGGGTTTTTTTTTTTTTTTTTTGAAGTTGGATTTGGTTTGGTTGATGAAAGAGTCAAAACTCTTTCTTTGTTGACAAAGGAAAATGCAGATGAAACAAAAGCCCCTTTTCCCTCCTTCCCCTTCTCCTCCTTCAACTTCCCTCAAACTCTCACACCTACTATACTAAATTACTAATACTACACCAATATCTTCTATTTTTTTAACTCCATATTATCAATTTTTCTCATAAATTCAAAAAAAAAAAAAAAAAATGCAATAACTAACACCCAAATCACCATGTGAAATTAATATCCAAACTTGTCAACCATTAATTAACTACAACTTAATTTTTTTGCCATTTTAATTTCTTATATTTTGTTTATTTATATTTACTCATTATCAGTAAAAAATATATTCTTTGAGTTTATAATTATATTAAGAATAAATAAATAAAAACACTTAATGCTCTCATGGAGGCCTTTGTTGTTCTGAACATATCCTATTGGGGTCGAATTTGGATTAGTCGGTTTCTATGGGATACCAAATATCAAGTGGTCACTTGCACCAAAAAAACATTTATGTTATATTTATGATAAAGTTAAAAAAAATTAGGAAAAATGATTAATTCTATCCTAAATTATGAGTCAATTATCAATCTAATCCTAATTTCAAAGTCATTTCAATTTGCTCCTCCAACTTTTCTAATTGTTTTAAATTTATCCAAACGACATTAAGCTTGTGACAGATATAACTTGGCTATCTGACGTGGTATAAGAGTGACTAACATTATTAAAAAAATTAAAAACTTAAAACTCACATGATCAATTCTATCGTCAACTATATACCAATTATCAAGCTAATCCTAATTTTAAAGTCATATCAATTTGCTCCTCCAACTTTTTGAGTTGTGCCAAATATATTTAGACGACAATAGACGTGTGCCAGATCTGACATGGCATAAGAATGTCTGACTTGCCAAAAAAAAAAAAGCCATAAAAATTGCCCAAGAACACCAACAATTAAAATTGCCTCACAAAAACACTCACTTCCAATATCAACTAATTTTCTATACTCTTTTTCATTCATAACTCATGAAATTTGTCACCCATAAAAAAAAAAAAAAACCATAACCATACCTCCAAACAGGGACAACACCAAAACAATCGACCTGAATTTGCATCAGTTCGAGATGTCTTCAAACGAGCTATGTTTTCACATTTGCATGCCATAATGCCATGATCTCATTCTTCAAATCATATATTATTGTGTCTTGTGATTGTGATTACATATTTACTTTGCTCAACTATTTTAGATAGCTGCAATTTTATTCAAAGATTGAAGGTTGAAGGTGAATAAAAACTTAGAATTCAAAATGGAGAAGATCACTTTTTTTTTTTTGAGACAAATAGGTTTGGCCAATTTGAATCCAAAGTGACACCGTTTTAAAAAGATTAGTGATGCCGTTTTGTATTGTAAACTGTGAGTTTTAGGTTTTTAATTTTTTTGCCATGTCGGATGCTTTTATGCCACGTAAGATGACTATGTCAAATCTGGCACACCCTTATTAACGTATGGATAGATTTGATACAACTCAAAAAGTTGGAGTAAATTGAAATGACTTTGAAATCAGGATTAGCTTGATAATCAGTCTATAATTGAGGATAGAATTAATCATGTGAGTCTTAAATTTTTAATTTTTTTTTTCATGTCAGTCATTCTTATATCACATCATCTCTGTCACAAATTCAATATTGTCTGCATAGATTTGGAACAATTCAAAAAGTTGGAGGAACAAATTGAAATGACTTTGAAACTAGAATTAGATTGATAATGGGCCTATAATTCAGGATAGAATTGATTATTTTTTTAAAAAATTTGCTGTAAATGAGATATGATTATGTGGATGAATTAATACAATGGATATTTTAGCTAATAATACCCCAAAACAATAGATATTATTGCTAAAATATGGTGTACACTAGATTTGGTATCATTAATGTAATTATTTATTTTCAATTTTTCTCAAACAATACTAGAATAATACTGGTTTGATGAAGTTACTAGTATGATTTTTTTTCAATACATCAATAGATTAAGGTTCGATCTTTTAACTTATCTCCTCTATTAAAAAAAAATACTAATTAAATAAAATAAGTAAAATTATAGTGATTATTTTCCATCAAAATATGCTAAAAAATATTTAAAACTATTTTTTGTTTTGTTAATAAGGAAATAATATGACTTAAATTTGCATAATAGTGTTAGTTCTCCCCTTTAAACTGAAGTCGACATGAATCGAACCTTACACTTTAAGATATTCTTAGAGAAGAGTTACTACTGGAAAAAATATTTTAAACTACTTTAAATGTATTAAACAAAACTAGATTAAATAATTCTTCAACATTAAGTTTTCTGACCCAACAAAAGGAAGGCGACTAAGTGTGCAAATATCACATTTTTTTGTTTAAAATTCTGTGACTGCAATTGCAGTCTCAATTGTTGGATTATTGACCAAATTGCTATAGTCTATGGATTACTATAGAATAAAGTGCTGGTCCATTTGACAAGCGGTGTACGTATACGTATTCATATTCATATTCATATTCATAACTTTTGAGAAGAAAAATAGAGGATTGGAGAAAGTGACAGGTGGCAGAATGACGCAGGAGATGATGCAAAAGCCTAGCTCTCTTCTAAAAGAAAATCCCAAAAAATTCTGAAAATCCAAAACATAATAATTCATTAATTCATTAACAGATGAGATTGGTCTACGTCCAACCCTTTTTATAGCCGACCCAATTGCACCGGTAAAAGACTTCACAGACTTCTCCCACATAACACCACCCTTTACATCTCCTTCATTTCTCTCATCTCCTCCTCATATTACTCTCACTATTATCCATTTCACCTTCCTCCTTTAACACTCCAGCTGCTCTTCTCTTATTTCATCTTGATTTTATGGACAAAGGATGGGGTCTTACCCTTGATTCATCTGCTGATCATCACCATCCTCTCGTCTCCTTCTTCCCTAACTCAACTCCCTCTGCTACTAAGCCTCCTGCAGATAATTCTTTTCTCATGACTAACAAGCGAAACTCCTTTGACGTCATCACTGATTCCGTTAAGATGTTCCCTTTCCCTGTCAGCCTCTCCTCGTCTCCGCCTCATGATAATCGACTCGTTCTTGGTGAAGTCGACTTCTTTTCCGATAAGAAGAGCAGAACTCCTCCTCCTGCTGTTTCTGATAATATTAACAACCATGAAAATGATGCTGTTGTTGATGATGATTCCAAACCCACAAGCGTCTCTGTCAAGAAAGAAAATTCTTATGGTGATAATATCGCTCCTGCTGGGTCCAAGCTTGATGTAAATGTAAGAACTTTTTTGTTTTGTTATTGAAGATTTTTTGTTATAAATCTCCCCAAAATATTTATTATTTTTGGTTGCATTCTTTGGACTGTATAGACTGGGTTGCACCTTCTAACTGCTAACACTGGAAGTGATCAATCAACCGTTGATGATGGGGTTTCATCTGAAGTTGATGATAAACGATCCAAAACTGAGGTAAAAAGAGCATGCAAATAGAATCCAGAAAAGTGAAAAGATAAAATCATTTTCATTAATTATACATATATTTTGAAGGTTAACTGGCCATTTAATTAATTTATTATGGTTTTATTTGACTTGTAGCAGCTAGCACAATTGCAAGTTGATCTCCAAAGGATGAATAATGAAAATCTAAGGTTGAGAGACATGCTTAGTCAAGTAACCAACAATTACAATGCCTTACAGATGCATCTTGTTGCTTTAATGCAGCAACAGCAACAAAGCCATAGAGCTGAAGCCGTCCATGAACACGAGGTATATAGATAGATATATATTTTTTTTCTTTCTTTTATTACAGTGCTGATTCGAATAAATAATTTCCAGTTGTATTAATTTCCGTGATTATAATATATATTCAGGTTGTGCAAGGGAAGTCTGAGGAAAAGAAACATGAAGTGGTGCCAAGACGATTCTTGGATCTCGGTCCTTCAGCTGAGACAGATGAGATATCTCACTCGTCATCTGATGATGAAAGGACACGTTCAGTCACACCTCAGGCAAATACGGAAACAGCATCTGTCAAAAATAATGGCAAACTTGAGATATCTTCATATGATCAGGAAAATTCTAGCTTTAGAGATGGCAAGAGAATTGGCCGGGAAGAAAGCCCCGACTCAGAAACTCAAGGTTGGAATCCTAACAAAGCTCAAAAGATGAGTCCTGCTAATAAGGTTATTGATCAAAACACAGAAGCCACCATGAGAAAAGCACGTGTCTCAGTTCGAGCACGGTCAGAAGCTCCCATGGTACGTAATTGATCACGTGATTAAGCTACCTATTCAAACTTTCTTCAATTGTTATGAAGCTAATTACTTGGCTTGATTATGACTGCTCAGATCACTGATGGGTGTCAATGGAGAAAATACGGACAGAAGATGGCTAAAGGAAATCCATGTCCTAGAGCTTACTATCGATGCACCATGGCAGTTGGTTGTCCAGTTCGCAAGCAAGTATGTCTCAATTTCACTTTTCTCCTTTGTAATTAATTATTGAATTTTTATTTAAAATGAAATTAACTAATAAAAATTGTTGCTCTAAACTAATGTAAGTCCTGTTGGAATTAATCTTTTACAGGTTCAACGTTGTGCAGAGGATAGAGCAATCTTGATTACAACGTATGAAGGAAATCATAACCACCCTCTGCCTCCAGCTGCAATGGCAATGGCATCAACAACAACAGCAGCTGCAACGATGTTACTTTCAGGTTCAATGTCAAGTGCAGATGGTATAATGAACCCGAATTTGCTAGCAAGAGCAATCCTTCCATGCTCATCAAGTATGGCAACTATTTCAGCTTCAGCTCCATTCCCAACAGTAACATTAGACCTTACTCACAGCCCAAATCCCCTACAAGCACAACAAAGACCTCCAACGCATTTCCAAGTCCCATTTCCTGGCCAACCCCAAAACTACGCATCAGTCACACCCCAACAATTGCCTCAGGTTTTTGGTCAACCCCTTTACAATCAATCAAAATTCTCCGGGCTTCAATTGTCTCAGGAATTACCTCAACATCACCAACCTCAATCCCAAGTACAATTGCGCCCATCACAGCAACATTCAGCAGTTGACCCAGTCAGCGCTGCCACAGCTGCCATCACCGCGGATCCTAACTTCACAGCAGCACTCGCTGCTGCCATCACCTCTATTATTGGTGGTGGCAATGGCAATAGCAGCAATAGCAATAACACAAGCAGCAGAAACTAGGATGGGTCTTATAATTTTTTATCTTATCTTTTCTCTCTTTTGTTGTTATAGTTTCTTGATCCTTAAGTTCTTTTCATTTTTGGGGATAAATATGAGATTACATGTTCATATTTTTTTGGTTCTTGTTGGGGGAAAGAGGGATTAGAGCACAAAAATTTTTATTCTTTTTTATGATTATTATTTCATTTTGAATAACCTTGTTTCTAATTGTTTATTAGTGATACCCAAGATGATACAAAAAATTTTTTAGCGCACATATACATATTTTTAATTATGTTAACGAATTCAATTCAGACATAGAATGTGGACTATATGGCTAGCTTAGCTACAATTCGCTGTTTTTGTGTTCCTTGTTCAACTCTTGTGGGTTGTTCCCAATTGTCTCCGTACCATTCACGAAACTGGTGAGAAAGAACAATTAAGGAGAAAAAGGGAAGTTCACAAGAAAAAGACGAAGAATATGGGGCATCTATCTTAACAGTCAAGAAATACGGCTATCACTATTTGACACGTAAAATTAAATGGTTAGAGTGTTACAGAAGGCAACGCGAAATAGCCAAAAATTTAGACTTTTTCTGGTCTTTGTGACATACACTGCACACCAGAGATACATACATCATGGACACATAGTCTTCTATGACTTCCGGTCTGAATTAACATTAACAATTTTTTTTGATGTATTAAAAAAACTGTACGCACCCCACAAGACTTTCTTTTTTTAAGTAGTATAAAGAAAGAGGCTGAAGGGCCGTTCGAGGCAAGTGCATGTGTGTGGGGGGAAAAATTAGGAGGAGGAGTGATAAATGGTATGAGTAGAGAATATGGTCAAATTAGGTTGAATTTAAAGAAAAAGAGAAGAAAAAGAGGAGGAGTTGGCAGGTAGTTTCTTGGAGGAAGGAAATGAAATGGGTTAGTTTTTTTTATTGGACAAAATGGGATAGATTGTTGACTTTCCGTATGAAATTTTTGATTGAGACAGTCTCGTCGAAAATTGCACGTTGCAATTTAGTCTAATCTAATCATGTACCATCATTACTCTTATATTATATTGTATAGTATTGTATTATTATTAGGATATTATACTCTTCCAACGTGCAGCTTTGTGGCTCGCACCGTACTTCATCCACCGTACAAATTATGGGCACCCCAATCACCTCCACTTTACCTTCACCTTATTTTAGCGCACACATGCTTTCATGTGCTTATGATTGGGACAAATTTTTATAGTGATCCCGATTTTCATTAGTTTAAAAGTTAATTAATAATATTAAATTATTTAGATTTATATATGCGACATTAAATTTTAATTTTTATTATTTTTATTAATTTGACCTAATTTAAAATTTTTTTAATGATTTCTTATACTGTAACAATCATCATACCATGTGGACTATAATTTTATAAAAAAAAATCTCTCTTTTCAATTAATTTTTTTAACTAGCTTAAATCGTTAAACTTTTAATTTGAAATGAAAGTTTAACCCGGGATATGATGTTTTACCGTATGTTTTAGGCAACTTAGATTCTCTCTCTTTGATTGTCCCCTATATTTAGGGATAAAATTCAATAATTTTTCTTAAAAAACTACCGCATACCACTACATGTATTGTTACCGCTGCTATATTAATTTGTATACATTAAGTCTCAACTATTAATTGAAGTTTTCAGATAATAAATAAAATTTATCATCACGTGTAAAAAAAGAAAAAAAAAATTATCTTTAGAACACTAATAACTTTAATTTTCTCTCCCATCTCTGACATTGCTTTAATATTTCTCTTTTTTTTATTATTTTTCTAGATCTAGGTGGCATTTTGTCAATTTCTGACTCAAAACCGCCACAGTCCTTTGTTTCTTTGTGAAATATTGTTGATAAATAAATTATATTTGAGCTTAAAGCTCAATATGTCTAGATTCATTCCATTTTGTTGTTGTATCTTTTTTTTTTTTTATTGCCTTTTGCTATGGAGGTATTGATACTCTTCAGAGATAGAGACATATTCTCATATTTAAGCAGGACGAAGAAATAGAGTTGATCAATCTAATCTCTGATTGCAATTGTGCCATTAGGAAGTTCCACCCAAGGGCAACTCCAACCTATATCTATTTTAGGGGGAAAAATAGATTTTTTTGACTCCAACCCATACCTATTTCTTGACTCATTTTAATGTAAGCGAACATGGCAAATCTATTTTTTGAGTTTGCCATGTTCACTCGAACCTATTTTAGGATTTTTTTTTTTTAATTTTAAATTATATTATTAACTTTTAAGATATTCAATTTAGTCCAATTTCTCATTGTATGTAACATCCTACACACTTAGTAATAATATATATCTCATATTATTATTAAGCATCTTTTATTCACATGTAATTATTATACACACATTTATGCTTATCCGTACACACATACAAACATTTACATTAACTAATGGACATATGTATCTACAAGGAGAGAGAGAGTCTGGGTTCGGCCGATAACATATGCTTCATGCTTTAACTACCATGCTATATGATTCAAAATAGTTACACTTCAATCTTCTCTATCTTGAAAAATAATTGCGATTTGGTGAGTCGCAACTCAATGAATATAAACATCAATTAAATTCTAAAGGTTAAAACAAACATTGCAAACATCTCATAAAATAAATACAAAATTCAAATATTACATATGCATATGCTTTTATTCCTTTTATTTGCTGTGACCTTGCAAGACAATACTGCACCCGAATTCAAGTGAAACAAGTGACAAGTGACAATTGATTTTGCTGACCAGCATATAACAAGTGAATCAAGTGATATCCTTTGATCATTAATATTTTTCAAGTGATTTGCAAGTATTAGTTAAGTTGGTCACAACATCCTCTTATATCCATATGCAAAAGATCAAGTGCAATTGTATAACAAGTAATTACCGCAATCATAAATTTATCAATTGTTATATATCCACATAGCACAAATTTCACATTTATAATCACATAATTATACAATTGCACATTAGAATCCAATTGATGTATATACTTACCTCCTTAGATAACAAACACTTTATGGACAATTTGTGTCTCCCTCTCGAGCTTAAACAATATTTTGAGATCCTAAAATATGACATATATTTGATTAAAAATATATCTACAATGAATGTTTATGCTTAGTATGAAATTAGGATATGTTCTGTATATAATTTGGATATGTTCTTTATATGTGTAAGTCTAACATTTATACATATTTATTTCTTGATAGGCAGCTTGACCTTACTAGACCTGAGAGTGGATAACTCTCATCAAACAACTATAAATTACTTGATTCAATTTTTATACAAAGCTAGACATATAAGGCTATAACATATCCAAAAATTAGCTTAAAATATGCTTTGTACAATAAATGGTGAATTTTTGAATTCATATATGTATACTGCACTGGAACAGTTTGAGCAAGTCTAACTCAATTTATAATTTCTCAAGTTATACAAGTTTAATTGAAAAACCAGTTTTTAAAAACTTTTTTAACATATAAAGGAACAACTTTCATGTTTTATACTTCATCTAATTCAGCCTCTAAGGTCCTTATATAAATTGAGAAAAACCGGACTGCCTGCAGATATAGCAAGCAAAACCAGTCCCACTCCATGGACGATTTCTCATTACACACATATTATTTCACAAAACTGCATCACATGGTTTTAGATAACATATAAAGGAATAAAACTCATGTTTATAACTTTATCTAATTCAGTCTCTAACATCCTCAAAATAATTAATCAATATCGGGTAGCCTACTGGACTGCTACCCAAACTAGTCCCAAATAAACTTCCATAGAATTTCACTTACTTGTTATTTCACAAAACCCTTTTATAGACATGAATTTCAGACATAAATCTACAAGTTTCATGTTTTATATTTCTCTTAATTCTTCTTCTATGGCCACGAAAATTAGAGCACTAACCTATTTCCCTTTTTTTTAATTCATCTTCAATTAATATATTTTTCCTTTTAATTCCTTCTAATTATCATGATAAACATATTAAGAGGGAAGAATTACATAAGAAACTAAGATGAAAAGACTTACCTTAGCTAAAATTAGAAAATCCCTAAAATTTTTCCCTTTTTCCTTCCTTCTTCTTCTCTTCCCCGTTCTTCATTCTCTACACTTTTCTTTCTAAGTTCCAGCCTCTTTTATTATTTTTTTATTCTAAACAAAAGCCAATTTTTCTAGCCCCTAAACTTGCTCCTTATTACTTCTAGCTAGTTAATTATTATTTTTATTATATATATATATACACACACACAATTAAATTCTTAATATTAAATCTTCACCATGTCTATTCCTAAAATATAATATATATTATTTTTATATTCTATCAATTCATTGAAAATATCTTGTTTTATAACTGTGCTATCATTATCTTTATTTCTAGAAAATAAATCATACAAGTCATCTTATGTCATATTCTATATTTTTGTAAATATGATATGTAATGCATATGAAATGCACGTGTTAAAATGAGAGACATTTATAATGCATATATTCATATAATATTAATTATGGATGAAAATAGGGATGTTACATTGTATAGACATAATTTTTTTAACAATTTAGTCCAAAATATTTATTTTATTTAAAATATTTTTCTTAATATATATATATATATAACAAATAAATATAATATACTCTAAAAAATTGTACATTAAATTTAAATAATTTTACATAAAAAACAACATTCATTACAAATAACATTTTAAATTAAACATTAAAACTACATCACATTTAAAAATTATTAATTTAACATTATTTGATCAATACCAAAATATATTATTAGTGGATGCATTTGTTAAAAGAATATAAATATAGGTGTAATGTGGTAAATGTTAAAATATTATATTCTTTTTAGTGTTAAAAATAGTGTAATGAGTTATAGTAGAATTACTGTAGAAACTGTTTTTTGGTGTAAATTTAACATTATTTTAGTGTTGAGGGTTGGAGATGGCCTAAAGGAACTCACCAGATATATTATCCCCACACAAAAGTATGCAACAACAAGCAACAGAAGGAGGACTGAATGATGAAGGTCATACATTTCCTGTCTCGATACCTCATCCACCACCGTCCTTTATTATAAGACAAGGG
Organism: Mallotus repandus; assembly: GCA_949671775.1. Taxonomy (NCBI): domain Eukaryota; kingdom Viridiplantae; phylum Streptophyta; class Magnoliopsida; order Malpighiales; family Euphorbiaceae; genus Mallotus; species Mallotus repandus. The sequence continues at coordinate 12,630 of CATIWM010229557.1, forward strand.
AGGTAGTTCCTCTTGATGGTGTACCAAAAGGCACAAATCTACTATTAAAGTGCTTTGGAAGAATTGTTTGTCATGTCTCCCACATTCATAGTCTTCTCAGGCTCACTGACAGTTAAAAGATTTAGAGAAACTTGTTCATGGACATTTCTTCTCCTTTTCTCAGCTATGTCAACAGAAACTGTGGTATTGCTGTAGCAAAATTAAGGATTCTTTTATGAAAGATATCACTATTGTTAATGGGCTTTTCAAAAAGTTTGGGTTGATGTATTTTAATTTGTATGTTGATAGGTAAGAAAATATTTACAGTTGGTAAAAAAAAATTAATTGAAGTTTCACCTCAACTTAGGTACAGTACATGTGCAACCTTTGTATTTAGGGGTGTGCATCGGACGGGTCGGGTCAGGTCGGGTTCGGGGGCAAATAGTAAAATTTGATCGGGTATCGGATTAGTGAAAATGGTGAAATGGAAAGAAAATGCACCGGGTCGGAAATCCAAAATTGTTAGGTAAAGATCAGGTAAGCTGATAGGATTAGGCCACTAGACCGTGGGCCTAATTTTGATGGGCCAAATGAAAAAAGACAAGTAAATATACTTATAATTTTAAGGCTGAAGCCCAAAAGTTACAAAATATACAAAATATGAGAGCCCAACTAATTTTTAATTTACTACCTATTTGGGCTTTAGAATGCTAAAATACTAAGTTTTTCTGCATTCATTTACAACATAATAAATAATTTATATACTTCTAATATTCTAGTTCAATTACATACATGAGATACAAAAAATAACTATCATTTGCTCATGTAA